>JAHRHJ020000944.1:0-40145 GCA_019776745.2 Taxus chinensis
TACTCACACACCATACATGAAATGGTATAATTTTTGAGAGAAGTAATCGTCTATCATGGACATGTGCCGATATATTATATTGACGACTCAAGGTTTAACACAAAGACATTTTGAGGTAGAAGCACAAGAACTAGATCTATTTTTTTGAACAAAGGTTCCCAACAGTAGCTCTTGAACGAGTGACACCTCAAGAAGTATGGTCAATTTAAACAAACATCAATTGGCACACCTAATAGTATTTGGGTGTAAGCAGCAATTGCACATACCCAAGAGCATAGTAACAAGTTTGGATATGAAAGTTGATAAACTAATTCATTTGATACAGTGTAAGACGCACTTGTGGGTATAAGATTATGGGATCTTAAAGCAAAGAAAGTGTACACAAGTAGGATGTTAATTTCTTTGAGAAGAAACAAGTAGATGCTCTACTTCATGACTCTCACCAACATGCAGAATACACCTCTTGGGTAAGACAAAATTTGATGTTCCCACTTTGAATATGATTATAGTGATATTGGATGATGGGTGAAACCTTGGAACCACCACAAGCCATTGAGAAAATCTATATAAGTTACCTACATGGGATACTCAATTAAATAAGAGATGCAAGTTTGGATGAAGCACCTAGAACTCATTCAATCCTAACCTAGAAATAGTCAGCTCATGAAGAGGTCATTATGGATGCCCCTAATGAGAAAAGTTGTTAAACAATTGACCATCTACATTCAGGAATCCCTAACAATCAATCTTGGAAAGATGCCTGGATTCAGAGTATCAGTCAGTGATGGAAGAAGAACCCATGGCAACTTGTCGACCATCCCCCAGGAAGAACCCATTGGACGTAGATGGTATTCAACAAATACTAAGTACAATCAGATGGGACTCTTGAAGTATACAGCAAGATTTGTAGAAAAGGGGTATTTCACAAATAAGAAGGCATTGATTATGATGAGGAATTTCCCTACAACAGCCAAGATCAAGACAATCAGGATGAGCTTGCTCAACTGCACATTTGTGGAATGTCTCCCCTAAATGGATGTGAAAAGTGGGTTTGTTCTTAATTGGAAATTGGCAAGAAGAAGTGTATTGACTCAGCCATAGGGTTATGTAATACCAATAAAATAGATGATGGTATGCATGACCATAACATATCTATAATAGCCTAAAACAAGGCACCCCGGGCATGTACATAAAAATGAATGAGCAAAGCTCATATGTCCTGGATTCAAAGGAATCCTTATACCCCTATATCTTCCTAAACAAAGCCAGGGGGAGATTGTTCATTGTGGTTGTTTATGTCGTGATCTAGTCATTATACAACAGTAGTTATGTGAAGATGATTCGATGCAAAAAGAGGATTTTTCGATCATTCAACATGATAGATCTCGGGCTCATGCACTATTGTCTTGGGTTTAGAAGTATGGCCAAAAAAAGAAATCCCTATATTTTGGTCACAGTTGAAATACAACACTAATAAAATGCTCGATAAAATTCAGGATGATTGACTGCACTCCTATTGGCTACACACCTATGAAAGTGATACTTTAGTTATCTCGTTCACGATCCATCACCACCTGTGAGGCCAACTCTCTATCAGAGTTTTCAGAGTCTCATTACCTGGACTCTACTAGAGTAGATATCATCTTTCAGTTAGCTATTATCTGCTTCAATGCAAGAACGGCAAATATGTCCATTGGAAAGCATCAAAGAGAATACTGAGATATCTTAAGTACAGTTGGGACCTTGTTACTAGAGTACAAGAAGAATGACAACTTCTTATTGACTGATTAATTCCAGATTCAGATCATGTAGGAAAACATGGATGATAGAAGTCAACATAGCTTCATCTTCTTTATTTATCTGACCTATATCACACGGTGAAGCAATAAAAGAACTTTGTTTCTCACTATTCTACCAGAGAAGTGAGTTCTAGCTGCAGTTGAGCTGTAGAAATTCCTGAGATGGTATACATTATTCAAATGTAGAAAATGGAAGAAACTACGCCGGTGTCAACCATAAACTTAAGATCCAAACCGTTGATTTTCTCTTAGCAGGTCGCGTGACTTCAAATGCCCCAAAGGATCCAGAGATATTAACGGAATAATATGCTTTCCCATTGTCTCAAGACCCTGAGGATGATGAAGCATTGTCAGCAAGGCAATCTATCTTTGAAAAGACATAGAAAGTTGCACAAGTTGTAAGTACACAAAAGAGAAAAGATTGCTGACATAGTATCAATTTCTAGATGGGAATAGGATTTGGAATCAAGTGAGAAATCTATTTATATATTAATTATGTTAATGGGTGAATTGACATGGGGCATAGCAACACCACTAAGTTGTCATTAGAACTGTAGGTGCATAGGTAATATGACAACCTAGCAATCTCCCAAAGAAATAGGATATGGTGTGGGGAAAGGAAGATTCAAGCCAGATATTGTTTCAGAAAACCACCTCCAGTGGTGAAAATTGAATCTATTTGGCATCAATTGGAGAGATAAGGAATAATGATATTCCAACTAAACTAGTGGAAATCATAAGGAGGCTAATCAATCTCAATGATCCGACCAAGGAGAAAGAGAGGTGAAGGACTTCCAGTATAGGATGAGAATTATGGGGATGGTTCTAGAAATAATATGGGTGAGAACCAGTTAAAACTCTTAGCCCAAGTTAACACGGAATATCAATAATTGTTTGGTTGTACCTGAGAAACCCAAATAAGAATTGTAGGAAGAAAATCTAAAGACAAGTCTTGGCATAAGTGTGTATGGTGGAATTGTTTCATTGAAGAGACAAATAACAGATATTTTTTTTTTTTTTGTTCAAGATATTGAGCTTACTGCATTATCCTTTCTTTCTAAAGAAATGAAAGCTCCTCCTAAAAGGTATAGGGTTATTCACAAGATTCCATTTGATCCTACTGGTGTAAAAAAATTTAGAAATATCAATCCCTTACGAAGGTAAAACCAAGACAAATGTACAACTAGTGACTACAAAGTTTCAACTCATTCTCGCAAAGCCTCAAGAGATCGACTAACATAGGGGTAATAAAATGTGGTTAATTACCTATTGCAAAACTTGGATTAAGAAATGATAACAAGAAGCACGATAGGAACAGGGCGAAAAGGGCCTTGAGTTATAGTATGCAACATCAATTGGGCACCCAGCCCACTCAAGAAGATACATCATAAACAACCGCCTGAAGGATGGATAAGATTGATAGCGGATGTCCGAAGGTTCAAGTTGTAAAGAAACATGGATTTAAAAGCTAACAATTAAGTGGCAAACTGCATTGAGAATATCTATGGGGAATAATAGAACTCAAAAGATCTTAATGAGATTGATGAGATAACTGAGAATGTGACGATGAAAATCTTTACTTTGAGGGAATTTTTCCCAAATTATTCCGCATTACAAAGATTAGTGGTTGAATTGGTTGAACATGAAAAAATATGTCCCAATAGAATTGAAGGAATTCACATCTTGGGGAACTAGCAAATCAGAGTGGAACTTTGAATGTGATAAAAGAACATATCGAAGTTAAATAATTAGGTTGATGAACTCTTGATGCGCCGAGATTTGAAACTAGAAACAAGGGTTTGAAAAATTCAAGAGAGTTATTGTGATTGGAAATTGAGTTTTTATTTAAATATTTCAGAAGATATTTAGAAAAGATGATTCTCTTATGAGTATTTAAAACCTGGGAAACAATTGGAAAACATATTAGATAGTTCAAAGCTAGACCATTGGAATACAGAGAATATGGGTAATTGTATGATTTATTCTAGACAAACTTAAATTTCAAACCCCTACTGGGCCAAGATGAAGGTTAATAAATGATATAAGTTTCCAGAGATATGATCATACATGGAAATATTTGTCAAAAGAAACAAGATGCTGACCTGTAACTAAGATAAAAGGAATGTAAATATTAGGATGATAAAAATTTTAAACCTTGTTTCTTTCTCTCTAAGAAGTTGTACATTAGTCCCATAATTCTTTTCTAATAATATGTTTTAACTATTGTTGTCTATTCATTAAGGATAATTGTTAAATCTAAATTTCATATGTTGTCTAATCAATTGTAAAATTGTGTGATACATAGTTTTTTATATGCCTTAGATTAAAATTCAAATATATACAAACATCTAAATTTGTTGTTTGATATTTTTGCTTCTTGCATGCTGAAAAAGTACAATAATTGGATCTATAGGAGCCCCTGCAACGTGGAAAAAAATGGTTGTATACATGCGAAAGTAGACAACAAAAGAAAAAACAATGTTTAACTTCTTTTATTTCCCCCATGGACGTGTGATGGATTAAATCAGTGAGGAGGAGGGTGGAAAAGGGGGGAAAGAAGGGGAGGGATGCGAGATGAGAGATAGAAAAACGGGGAGCCGGAAGGAAGTAAGGGTGGGGGGTTTTAGGGGGAGAGGGGGGATAGAGACAGGAGGAGGGGTGGGATCAATATGAGAGGGGGGGTAAGAAATAAACGCAAAAGGTGTAGTTAAGGAGGGAATTCAGGGCGATAAGAGGTGGGATGAACAAGAGGGAAGTGTTTGAACTTAGATATGACTGTAGAGAGGAGCCGTGAGCAAGCTGGGCGAAGGGAGGAGTGACGGAGGCCTGAGAGGAAAGGATTGAAGAGGGAGGAGAAGCTTGAGGTGGTGAAAGGAAGAAAAAGAAGGAGGGGTTGACTACAGAGAGTGACAGAATGGAGCAGTCTGATGGAAGGGAATGATAATGGTTGGGGGGGGTGGGAAAGAAATGAGCGGAAGTAAGAAATAAAGAAGATGAGGAAGGGGAAAGTGTGCTCGAACGCAGATAAAACGGGGGTGACGAGCAGTACAGGCACGGTTGAGGGTGAAAGCAAATATACGGGGAAGCAGGGAGAAAGTATACTGGCACGGATAAGAAAAGGGGCGAAGAGAGTGTCGATAGGGGGAAAAATAAGGAATGGGAACTGACGGGGTGTGGGAAATTCTACAAGATAGTGAAAAACAAGGAGGCAGGAAAAACACAGAAGAGTAATTAGAGGACGGAAAGAAATAGTGGATGAGCAAAAAAAAAGGGCAAAAGTGAAATGGAAGAGCTAGACGAATGATGCACGAGAGAAATAAGAATGAGACGGGGGGGTGCAAAGGAGCGAAAGGAGTAGGGTAAAAGGAAAGTTGGGGGTGAGAAGAACAAGAACGGGAGTAGGGGCGGAAAAAGAGTATGACTGGTAGAGGAAGCGAATAGAAGGGTACGGGGGCGGTTCATGGACAGAAGAAATGAGTAATAGGGTTAGAGTGTGAAAGGGGGAGGAGTAATATTAAAAGGATAAGAGGAGAGACAAGCGCGGGTAGGACAAGCTAGAGCTAATATTTTCAGCTCAATTTTATTTTGATGGGGAGGACCAGGAAACATAATCTAGAATCTAAACCACCTCTGAAAAAGGTTGTTTCCCCTTCCCCTGTGAAGGAACGAATTACAGGAGGGATTGATAGGGGACTCCAAGGTAATGGAATCATAAGAAACTACACGTTATAGACTAGGAAGGTTTCGATGTGATTTGTAGGTCCTAGCTCGACCCAACTTCCCATTCATTATGTGGGGTGGATGTCTCTAGAGAAGGATTGGATGAGGGCCCAAAAGTCCATGCTCTGACATAAAGAGCACAAGGCACTGAATGAGAGGATGACCAAATAGAAAATATCCCTAGTTCTGGAATCAAAAGCAATTTATGCTCTTGATGTGAAAGATATGGAAAACTTTCTTCTCCATCTGAGATTTGCTGGAGTTGAGGATGATTCTTACCTTCTCTTCCTGAAGATGCGTTTGCTTGAGCTTGGTTATGAGGTTCAGGCTCATTTGGCCCTCCTAGTAGAAATGATCCTACCTCAGAAATTCATCTAATGGTGAGAAATTGAAGAACGGTGTACATGATGGATTTGTCATATCCACACAGATGATCCTTGGTAAGGATTTCAATGAAAAATTATTCTTCATCACATAAATGGACACTAAATTGATTTTCCTGGGACACTTGGAGGACCATCCTTTCAATCCATAATTTATTAAAGACTTCAAGAGTTTTTAGATGTTCCACGAAGGAGACAGTACCGGACCTTGAAAAGTTATGAATACAAGATTGATCCAAATTAGCCTGTATGAAGCGCTCTAACCAAAACTGCTTGATAATTCAAGGACCTTTAAGTAGACCGACACATTCTATTGCACATAAGCGGCCCTAACAAAAGCCTCCATCCAGGCACTGGGTGAAAATCTGTTTCAAATTTGAATAAATTCATTTTAGGCTGTGTACTACAGTGCCTTCACATTGCTTGATAAGAAACATGAGAAAGATAGTTACTTCATACGAAGAAATAAACACATAATGGTGAAAGGGTATAACTGATTCTATAGTATAGTAAAAGGGAGGGGGCATATGATTAAGTAATGGAGAAATATTTCCCATAAGATTAAAGGAAGATTTCATCAACTCAGAAAAAGAGATTTAAGAGGTGGGGAAGGGATTATTAACAGCCAAACTAATGAATCAAGATGATTTCATAAGAACCAGTGGTGGGTTTAATTATATCATAAAGACAAGAAATGGTCAGAAAGGGAGTGCGCATACCCTATATTGAATGGATGTTGTATTGAGAAGTAGATGGAGATAGTGTCATAACAGAAAGAAATCATGTGAGGAAAAACACTCAGAGGTCATCAAACGTGATTATCCAATCAATAGTGGAAAGGATATGTTAATAAACTATATACAAAAAAGTGATGACCCGGTATCCAGTAGAGAAAAAGTTAAACCAATTGCAAAAAAACTTGATTCATGTATAGCTGGCAGTATGGAATTGAAGAAGGAATTTTTAAAAGCGTGGAGTGCTTTTTAAAATAGATATTGTCAAAGGGAATATTCATTTTAGAAAATTTCTATTTTTAGGGGGAAACCTTTGGAGGCTGATAAGTAATTTGAATGGTATTTGAAAGGAATTAAATTTAATAAGCACAGAGGGGGGTTTAAATTTCTGAGAATTGCTGAGAAAGAGAGAGATGAGCAAAAAAAACATTTCCAAATATCTATCTAAGAAACTTGGTATTTCCTTTTTGTTTTCACTGTAATCATGCCAATGATGATTTGCAAGTGCCAACCTTGAGAAGGTGTGAGACTAAAAATTAAAGCTTTCCTTGTGATACATTGATGAATTTTTAGTTAAATTGTGTCAATCCGAACAGGTTTATTCTTTCAGGTGAGAGGTTTTTAAGTATCATTAATGATTCCGATTGCAATATTATGTTAGGAATTTATCTGAACACAAAAGGATCTTTGCCTTGTCGCTAACCCAGGTACGAGTGTGGAGTTTGCAATTTATTATGAGAAGAGAATAACAGGTAAGGAGGTAAAGGAGTGGGGGAGCATTGGAGAGACAGCGCTGAAGGAGTATGTAAACGGAATAAACGAAGATGGAAACATAAGCCGAAAGAAGGATAGGGTAAAGAAACGGATAGAGGGTGGAAGACAGAAATAAGAAAGGGGGAGAGGTTGTATGTTGGGGAGTGGAAAAAGGTTGGATGCGTGGGAGGGATAGAGAGAATGCCAAAAGGGAGTAGGGTGTAATGCGCGTCAAGGTGGGGGATAGTTAGAGAGACAAAGAGGGTGTTGGCGTGAAAAAGGTAAAAGCTAGGCGTAAAGCGGGAGGCAGGATGGTAAAAAGGGGAGGTGTAATTAACACGGAATGGGAAACCCGGGAGAGGGGAAAGTAGGGAGATAATTGGGGAAACAGGAAAGGAAAGAAGTTACTAGCGGAATGGAGAGAGGGAGACGTGGGAGATACGGGGGGCACGGCCGGTAGGGAAAAATTGTCCATGAAGGGGGCAGGGCCTAGGGAGGGCGGCCAAAAGCTGGAGTACGTAGAAGCAGGAAGTAGAGAGGGGGTATTAATGAGAAGGAAGAAGAGGAATAGGTAGAAGGGCGGGGTGCGGGCCGAGAGGTAGAAATGTAGAGAGGGGGTTGGCAGAAAAAACATAAGAGTGAAGACAACCAGCTAGAGGGAGAAAGCAAAGTTGGAAAGGGCGAGGAATGAGAGAGGAATGGGAGAGAAGGAGACGAACGGCAACCAGAGAATGAGAAGGGGTAGCATAGACAGAACGAGAGGGAGATTGAAGGAAAGAAGTGGTTAATCCTCGAAAAGGAGTGGACAGGGGCATTAGAGGGGGAAAAGAGTGGAGGGTGACCGGGCGTAGGGCATGGGGGAGGGTTGGGTAGACGATAAAGAGGGACAGAAAGGGAGCGGCGGACGAGTCAGCTAGTTTGGGTAAATGATGCATGAGGTGAAATAATCTAGGAAGAGGGTGTAGGGGTGAATAGGAAGAGGGAGACTGGAGAGGGGGGCACTGAAGAGAAAAAGAAGTTATGCGAGGGAATGGGACAAGATGGAAAGATTCAGAGGGCGGGACTGTGAACCTGTAGTGAGAATAGGGAAGGGTGAAGGAGGTCGAAAGGGTAGGGGACAGGGAGGGAAGGGCAAAGGAGTAGGCTTAACGAGAGAAAAAGCGATAAAGGGGGGAAGGCGGGGGAGTGAAAAGATAATGACGGAAGAGGAACGCAAGATGATGTAGTAGAGAAGGATAACATGAATGGCAGAAAGAGGAATTAGGATGAAGTGAGTGTGCCTGGGAAGTAATGCGGGAGCTGAAGGAAAAAAAATGAGAACGTGTAAGGGAAACCGCAAAAGGAGTGAGGGGACCTGCGATGATTACTAATGGGATGGGCAAAAAAGGAAGAAGGGAGGAAAAAAGTTCGATGAGAACATAGGGGGGTAGAAAGAGAGGTATGGGGGTGCATCAGAGGGGGATGGGGGGATACAATGGAGAACAGAAGCAGAGGGCTGCGGAGAGGTGGAAAACGGAAGTGGTGATAGGGGGTTGAGAGGTGTTAGAGGGGAGATAGAGGGGGAGGGAAAAGGTTAAAGAGAAGAAATGGGGATGAGGGAGGGGCAAGGAGGAGGGTATAATAGTAGTGTAGAAGCGAATGTGAGCCGGGGGGAATACAGCAGCAACTGGAGAAGAAGAGGAAAGAAAGATAGTGAAGGCGGAGAGGGTAAAAGGACGCGGAGGGACGTAGTCAAATTTCCTCCTCATGGAGGAAGTTTTTTCAATAGCTTATTTGAACTCACAGCATGAATTCCCTTGAGCCGTACTATCTTGAAAAATATACAGACCCCGCTAGATCCAGGACATTTCCCATGGTCCTCATACTCCAGAGTCATTCTAGACGATCCATAATATTTTCCAGCTCAATTTATAATTTTGATGGAGGAAACCTAATCTAGAAGATCTAAACCCCCTCTGAAAAAGGTTGTTTGCCCTTCCTTCCCCTTCCCCTTGTGAAGGATTGAAATTACTTCGGAGAGGATTGAGAGGGGACTCCCAAGGTAATTGGAATCATAAGAACTACCCGTTATAGACTAGGAAGGTTTAGGAGGTTCCCTAAGCGCGACCCAACTTCCATTTCCTTATGTGGGGTGGATGCTCTCTAGGAGAAGGAATTGGATGATGGCCCAAAATTTTCATGCTCCTGACTCAGAGCACAAGGCACTAATGAGGGATGACCAAATAGAAATATCCCCCATTTTCCTGATCAAAAGAATTTCTCTTTCTGCTCTTGACTATGAATAGATATGGAAAACTCTTCTTCTCCATCGTGAGATAAGATTGGGAGCTGAGAGATGATTCTACCATTTCTCTTTCCTGAAGTTGTGTTTGCATTGAGCTTGGGTTAATGAGGATTCAGGTCTCATTTGCCCCTTCCCTAGAGACATGATCCTCCTCAATCTAATTCACTACTTTGTGAGAAATGAAAGACACGGTGTACAATGATGGACTTTGTCATATAAACACATATGATGTCCTTGGTAAGGTGATCTCTCAATGAAAATTTCATCCATAGGAATGGACACTAAAATTTATTTTCCTAGACACGTTGGGGCCCTCCTTTCACTCCATAAAATTTATTCAAGACTTCACGATTTTTTAGAATGTTTCCCATCGAAAGAGAATGAAATGTACATGAAAACTTGAAAAGTTATGAATACAATTGATCCTAATTAGCCCTTGTATGAAGCTCTGACCAAACTGTTGATAATTCAAGGATCCTTTTAATGTATCTGACACATTCTAGTTGGCAAATAAGGCCCTAACCAAGCCTCATCAAGGCCACTTGTGTTGAAATCTGGTTTCAAATACTTGAATAAATTTTATTTGTAGGTTGGTACTCAAGTGGCCTTTCACCATTCTTGATAGAAACATGAGAAACGATATTTATTCTTCATAAAAGAAAATAAACACATAATGGGTGAAAGGGTATAAACTGATTTTTAATAGTAAAAGGGGGTGCATATTGATCTAATTAAGAGAAATATTTTCCCCATAAGATTAAGAAGATTTCACTCAACTCAGAAAAACGAATTTAAAGTTGGAAGGGATTTTTAATCAGCAAAACTAAATGAATCAATATGCTTTCATAAGAACCATTTGTGGTAATTAAGCCATAATACAAGAATGGAGTGCGCTAACCACTATGGATTTCTCGAGCAGTAGATGGAGATAATTCTACAGAAATCATGTGGTAACCACTCAGAGGTCATCAAAAGTTATTATCCAATCATATGTGGAAAGCTAATTAAACTAATATAACCAAATATTGACCCGGGTATCCCAGTCGAGAAAAGTTAAACCAATTGGCAAACAACTTGCATTCTGTATACTGGCAGTTAATGAAATGAAGAATTTTAAAGATGGCGTGCTTTTAAAATAGATATTGTAGGGGAATATATCATTAGAATATTTCTATTTTTAGGGGAAACCTTTGGGGCTGATAAGTAATTTGATGGTATAAAGGCAATTAAATTTAATCACCAAGTAGGGGGTTTAAAATTTTCTGAGAATTTGCTTGAAAGAAATGAGAGAATGAGGAAAAAAAAACATTTTCCAATATCTTATCTAAGAAACTTGTTATTTCTTTTGTTTTTGGTCCCCCCCACCCCCCCCCCACCCCCCCCCCCCCCCCCCGCCCCCCCCCCCCCCCCCCCACCCCCCACCCCCCCCCCGCCCACCCCCCCACCCCCCCCCCCCCCCCTATATCCGAGGGGGGCCCCCCACGCCCCCCCCCCGCCCCCACCCCGCCCCGCGCCCCCCCCCCCCCCACCCCCCTCCCCCCTCGCCGCCAGCCCCCCCCCCATAGCACACACCCCCGCCGCCCCCCCCGCCGCCGCCCCCCCCCGCGCGCCCGCCAGCCCGCCCCCCGCCCCCCCCCGCCCCCACCCCCCTCCCCCCCATCCCCCCCCCCCACCCTCCCCCTCCCTCCCCCGCCGACGCCGGCCCCCCCCCGCCCCGGCCCCCCCCCCCCACCAACTCCAGCGCCCCCCCCCGCCCGCCGTCCCCGCCCCCCCCCCCGCCCCCCCCCGGCGGCGCCGCCCCCCCCCCCGTCTCCCCCGTGCCACGCTGCCACCACACCTCCCCGCGGGCCCTCCCCCTCCCCCTCTCCGCAGTGAGGAGGGGTTCCCCCCCCCCCCCCCCCCCCCCCCGCCCACCACTCCCCCCCCCCCCGCCCCCGCCCCCACACAGCCGCCGTCCGCCTCGCCCTTCCCACCGGTCCCCTCGCCAACCGGCAGAGAAAATGGACCGCACCCCGCCTCCCACGCACAGCCACCAACACCCCCCGCGCCCCGCCCCCCCCCCGGCATACACCCGTCCCTCAGGCCGGGAGCACCATCACCCCTGCCCGCACTATCAGAAAGAGGAAGGAGCTCCCCCCCGCCCCGCCTCCCCCCCCCCCCCCCCCCTGCGCCGCCCGCTCACGGACCGGCGGCCGCCCACTCTCCCCCCCCCCCCCCCTGCCCCCCCCCCCCCCCCCACCACGCGACTTTCGCGTGCCTAACGTGCCCCAATATAGTTGGGCAAGTGCCCAACCTTTGAGAAAGGTTTTGAGACAAAAATAAAGCTTTCCCGTGTTGATATTTGATGAATTTTTAGTTAATTGTGTCAAAGCATGAACATGTGTTCTTCTTCTTCTTTCATGTTGATATGTTTTAAGGTATTATTTCTGTTCCCTAATTGCAATATTATGTTAGGAATTTACTTAATCACACAAGAATCTTGTCCTTGTGGTACTATTGGGAGTTTGCAATTGTTATATGAGAAGAGGTTTCATTTTATTATTTGTCAATAAATAATTGAAAATTCACTTTACTTCCCATTCTATTGATCCATATTGTGTTATTAAGCTTAGAGTGCCATCTTAGGTGTATGCAACCCAGAACATCTGATATTTAGTTGAGATCTTTAATATGAGCTTTTATGTCCAATTTTCTCAATGATGTGTGAAACCGTGCATCTGTGGCTTCCATGGGTGTTCATATTCCTAGTTTAAGGTTCTTTTGACTATTTGAATTTGTGTTTTATCTCTTTCTGGAAAACTATCCAAATTTGGTTTGAATGTTTCTTTAACATTTGTTATAATCAAAATTTATCCCCCTTAATTCCCCAAGGAAATTCATCTATAAATGAAAATCACTATAGGAATTTGCCCCCCAGTTTTTTGCATTATTTTTCCATAATGTTTAAGGAGGGTTTGTTAAAATTACCTGTCCTTTCACGTCAAAACATGTACGAGAAATTGGGTCTTTATGGTTGTCTTTAGTAGCTGAACGCTTGTTTTGAGACATTTCCCTTCCTCTAGAGTGACAACTCCTTGATAGTTAGATTAGGCTGCATTACCTGTTTCTAAGGTTTTCTTTCAAGATTCATAGAAAGAAATCCAATAAAAACCAATCCATTTACATCTCTCACAAATAATAGGTTACAAAATGGGTCCTCTCCCCCTTAGTTTTGAAAGGGCACCGGAACAAAAAGTATGAGGGGTATTCAAACCCTTTTCATGGTGCTACCTAATTTCTCCAAGATCGAGTGATAAGAGTTAGTGCCAAATTCCTCCCCAGCTATGAAAAATGATCAAAATATATTTATTTCTCTCTAATTAATATTTTCTCAACCTTTTTGATTCTTCTGGCCTTCAAGGAAGAATCAATTTTGGGTACACATTGATCTGACACAATCCGGTTTTCAGGGAACATTTTGTGCAAAATACATATGGCCAACTGACCTCTGACAATTATTCTTACATATTTGAATTGAAAATACTGTTTCAATGTTATCCTTTGTTTTTAATATATTTGTTTTTAAGATTTGTGATGAGATCAATGGTTTATTACCATATTTTTCTGGTTTAAGGGAAAGTTTACACACTAGATTTGTATTACTAGCTGATAAATATTGACAACGGATGATTAGACGAGAGACATTTGTAGAAATTTTTTGGTATTTAAAGCACTTGACAATTTACGTACACCGTGCTTTTTGCAAGATAAGGTGGAAAATACTTAGTGGGCGACTCCAAATGTTTGAAAGTTTTTGGTAAAACACTGTGTCTTAATCTTTATCAGTCGATATTTGTTGTTAATATTTGTCAAAAGCCTAGAACGAAGAAGGTATTTCGTTTAAATAAATAATGTTCCTAATAGAAGATTGATTCTAGATCTTGGAAAAAAAATCCAAAGGGAAAGACATTGTGAACAACCGATTTGGGGGATCAAGAGTCAAGTGAGAAAGGTATACCAAGTTTGTGGAAAGAGAAAACAACAAGAATAAAAAGCTATAGTTAAGGATTATCCAACATATTAAAATGTTAGAGTTGAGTAGTCCTCCATATAAATTTAACTACTCTAGCGATGAAGGGACCATCATTTGTATATGTGGATAATTGTTTCCTCATTTTCTTTCCTTTTCCTACAAAACTGATAATTTAATTTTGTGAAACTAAAATTCACTCGCGGATATTTACTACTGTTGAATAAAGTCAGTGACCGCATGTTGTTCCACCACCGTCTCTACCTTTTCCTCTCCAACCATGTTTATATTCTCCACATCCTCCGTAGCAACTACTCAGTTACATCCCGCCGGACAAAAAACCGTGTCATCGTAACTCGGTGCGCTGCTCTCCTCGTTCAATGCCGAATAGTCTCTAATGACAGCCTCTTGCACCGTCGCGAATCATCCAGGGAGACAGATGGGGTAGGCGCGAAAGGGGTATACGCCTAGGGATGGGGGTAAAAGTTCTTTTTGTTGTCAATACATGTGGACCAATAAATTTTAGAGGAATGAGTAGGCCATTCCTAGTCTTCTTACTGGAAGATGTGAGAAATAGGCCTGCCTAAAATTTAGGGGAATAATGCCATCAATAATCATCAACATTTGAGGCTCTTCATTAATACTGCTGGCGGCTTATTGCCCTTGCCTCTGCATCTTTCCCTCTCCCCCTCTTCCTTCTCCTCTCGCCCCGTGCCCTGCTTTGGCCCCACTCTTTTCCCTCTCCTCCCCCTCAGCTTCCTGCCCTTTGCTGCGTTCCGCCCCTTCTTTTCTCTTCCCCTCTGGTGCATACGACTGATCTAAGGTCCCTTATCTGAGTTTAAGAACATAGATACAATCCCATGAGTCTTTCTAAGAATTTCAATACCAGATTCAAAGAATTTAATAGATTGCCCATAATTTTGAGTCTTCGTGATGTCTTTGTTGCCCAATTAAATATTCTAATGCTTTTGGACAAAATTTTCTTATTAATTTCCGAGATAAGAACCTGAAACTTTAAGGAGGCTTTCTCACAATGTCCTTGAAAATTGAAAACAATATTAAAAGATAGTTGAGAAACCCCCCCAATCGAAGAGTGGTCAAATTGATGAATCGCTGATAGACCCTTAGTGCAAAACAAGCAGCAGATTTGGAGGAGGTTGTGAAAACTTTGGCTGGAAGAAGTTAAAGAAATATCTTCTAAGTTGGTCCCAACCCCTCCCCTTCCTCTTCTACCCTCCCTTTTTGTCCATGCCCTTGCCTTGTCTCCTTCAGATTCCAGAGCAATAGTTACTGACCAACTCACACAATAAGTTCATAATCATGATCTCAATATAGCATTAGAATGCTTCCGCCACTTCGAGGGGAAACCTCCAACCATATAACCAAGACTCAAGGAATGCTCAAATGATCATGAAATACTACTAACTCCCCTAATATCCTACGTCATATGCTATGGCCATCAACCAAGGCCGACTATTAAGGCATGAGAAAGTATAAATGATATAATAAAATGATAATGGTAAGCCACAATGCGGCTTACTCATTCCTAATACAAGCAATAGGTTAAGGTCGTAAGCATCCCTTTCCCCTTCAAAACCAATGTTGTCCTCATGTTGAATAATCCTGGATGTTGCGGTATAAATCCTTCCTCCTCCCCAGGTGGTGTCTTCTATTGTCATATTCTTCCCTTGACAGATATTCCTTAAATGTCTCTAGTTTCTCACAGCCTCTTATATGTGTTTGCAAGAATCCTTCTCTCTCTGGCTCCAAAAGGAATTCTTCCTTCCTCATCAAGTTCATGGTAACTCTAGTCCTAGCTTCAAATTTCTGTCCAAAACCTTCTTTAGTGCTGAAACATGGAATACTGGTTGTATGTGTGAGAGATGGATGCAACTCTAGTTTAATAAACAACACTGCTAATTTTCTGTATAACCTGATAAGGCCCTAATATTTATGAGCCAAGTTTGTTTTTCCTTTTTTTGTTGCTTCAAGGTACATCTTTTTTGTAAGGCAGGACTACAAAACCCATCCCCATTCAAAAATGTCTTTCAACTACTGTGTTGATCTGCTTGTTGTTTTCATCATTTCATCCTGTGTTTTTGCTAATGCTAAAGTCCTCCTGTTGTTTATCAGTTCAATGTTTTCCGTCAACATCTTTTGACCATTAGTTTTTGTCACCCTCCAGTAGGAATGATAGAAAGGTGGATATACCATATAATGCCTCAAAAATGGGGTCCTTTGATAGAGGGGATGAAAAGATGTGTTATACCACCATTCTAGATTCTAACATTGGTAGGCTCATTTACTCCCACCTTTCTTGCTTATCTGATACAAAAAAACGTAAATACCCCTCTATGCATTTGTTGAACCACTTCTGTTCGCCCCTCAGTTGAGGATTATAAGATACCTGTGAGCTAGCGTGAGTAACCCAAACATGAAAATAATTCTGTCCCAAAACTTACTTGTGAAAATAGGATCACGATCACTCACCATTATCTTTGGGGTTCCAATGTAGCCTTTTGAACTGTCTACAAAAAATAGTTGCGACTATACTAGCTACAAATGGATGTGATAGTGGCACAAAAATGGTCATATTTTTGTGAGCCTCTCCACAATCCACAAAAATAAACATTCTATACCCTCGTGAACAAGGCATCCAGTGATGAAAGTCCATGGAGACCTCCTCCCATCCTGGCTAGGGATTGGTAAGGGTTGGCAACATACCTGGTGTCTTACTTGTTTCCCGCTTTGTTTTGTTGGCACACCTAAACACTTATAACAAAACTTTTTTGTACATCCCTCCTATGGTATTCCGTTCGCCAACACATAATTGCTCTTTTCTATTCTATTGGGATATGTCTTCAAAAACCAGAGTTCCTCCAACAGGTGAGTCATGTAGACTTTGCAAGAATATTTATTGCTTCAACTTAGAATATTTTACCTCAATATAGACCTATCCTTGTACCAATAGGACATACCTTTCCACTCAAATTTGTTTAGATGTCATAGATGACTTGCTGATTTCTGTATTAGATATGTGTATCCTTACTTGATTCCATTCCAATCTTGCTTCCTCTTCCTCCACCAAATTGGACCTTGAACATTGACATTCCACATAGTAAGACATCTGCGATGTATCCCTTTAGACAATTGCATCAGCTAACTACAATTTTCTTTACCTTTTTTGTATATGATTTAAAAATAATAACCACATTTTTGTACCGTGTATCTGTGAAACATGCGGAATCGGAGTCCTTGTTGTTTTTCCCTTGAATTCTCCCTATTTATTCCAAAAATTATTTGAGACTATCGTGATGCGAGTTTTTTACCTTAAGTGGTCTACCCATGGATATGGCCTCCATTGCTTGACTTCATGAGAATAGCCATCATTTCTTTCTCCTAGACAGGTTTTAGTAGAATATTTTCCTTTGAAATTTGATGACTCCTCAAATGCCATTGGTCCTTCCTTTCCTACATTAGAACAGCTTCCCATCATTACTCCTGAAGCTCAACATTCAACAATGAAGGTTTTTGAGAATTGGGAAGTAGCCAAAACTGGGGGTGCTGGCACATTACTCCCCTTCGCTACTCAAACGATTAGTGGCTAACTTTTGTCCAATGGACATGCTCCTTCTTTAGCATGTAGTTGAGTGGGTTGCTCTTCTAACCATATTCCCCTTAATCCCCACACCATTTTTGTATTACCCTAATACGGGCGCAAATCAACCTATGGTCCGGGCGAATGGAAGCGTGGTGGGATTTATTGATCCTCATGTGCACAAGATTCACTAAGCACACGAAGTATAATCTCGTTTTTGTTTAGTACTTTTTTTTTTCATAATGTTTCTCAAAGTTAGCATAAACCACAAGGGTCAAGATAGATTTGGAAATTCATTCTAAGGGTTGATCACATCTGATTATGCTAGAGGAAAGGGGCCCTGGGATCGTTTTATTTCTATAGGGTTTCTACACTAGAAGAACTCCCCATGTTATGCATTTGTGTGACAAGGATTTCTTACCCACATTCCCCGATTGTGATCTAAGTAAGGAATTTGCAGAAACAAAATGTGATGAAGCTTACGGTGATGTAATGTATGGATGTACTTCCTTGAAAGATCCATAACATGGAGCCACTTCAATCAACAATTTCAGGTAAATGCCATAACTATAAGAAAGTTTTTGGGATTGCACTTCACGTGGGTATTACCTCTCCTGCTCCCTCCTCCTCGTAAGTGATGATCTAGGGCCCCTGCTCACGGTGTCTGCGTTTGTTTTCCTACTCATGCACTTTGCTTATTTGCGGGCTTTACTGATTAAAAAAAACTGCATGGGTGAATTCCCTCTCAAGGAATACAACCGAACTTTTGATGAATCAATAGTTACTTTCTCAAGAAAAGGAATATAATACTAGAATAGAGTATCAGGGGGAGGGCCACAATCAACCAAACACGTCTGCCTTCTCACTACTTATCCCCTACAAGACGAAAAAAGAATGAACCACATAGGCGAGGAGGCCCTCTGTACGACTGTCTCAGACTTATCAAGGCCCATCACTCAAATTTAGAAATGTATCCTAGCTCATAACCAACTGTACTCTACTCTCATAACCACCAAAATAAGGAGCCATCAATCTCTATCCCTAATACACCTACGCCCACAATATTTTCCCTGGATATAGCCCATATTTTGATAGCCCAAATTTTGATTCAATCAAATTTATTGTTCCTATTTGTTGGAATTTCCTTTTAAGAATCCATAATCATAGAAAAAAGGAAGTTGAATATTTGGGATTTAAATAGGAGTGATACCACTGGAAAAAAATGGTGACAGTGTTGATGTTTCCCGCATATCGTTGTCAGAGGTGGCAGAACCACAAGCACTGGAAGATTTGGGAGAATCACCTGATTATATTTGGGTACTTCTCCTTGTTGAGTCTCTATCAGCTTGATTTTTATCATTTTTACAGACGCACCAATCTAAATCAATCCAACCTATTTTTTTTGTTTTATTTTTTTTTTGTTTTTTTTTTTGTGTTTCATTTTTTTTTTTTTTTGTTTGTTTGTTGGAACACACCCAACCACCGACGCCACCAACCCATAAGAGTTCCGCAAGAGCTGGTATTTTTTTTGTTTATTTTTTTTATTTTTTTTTTTTGTATGGTTTTTTTCCCCAGCCCGCGCCCCCCACCCGCCACCCCCCCCCCCCCAACCCCCCCCCCCCCCGCCCACTTGTGCACAACCGCAATGTTCGAGCCAAGAGCTCATATAATGTGATGCTCTTAAGGTAATGAATGAATTGAATATCTATGGACAAACAACTTGTGGAAAGTGCCACTGCTCTAAAGATCAAGAGAATTTGTCATTATTGGATACGTTATGGGATGACCGGTGGCAAGTGCGTTGCTATATGAAAGGATCGTACATATGGTAGTGCTATTCAACCCTATACCTCCCCTTCGCAGTATCTCCTTGACACCCTTTTATATTTCTACCGTAAATTCTTTCCCCAAAAATGCTTCTTTCCTCCCCGTCCCCCATTCTTCTTGTGAAGTATTATATACAGATGTAGATGTGGATAATTTTTGTCATAGCTATCCAAATTTTTACAGAGCATATATTGACAAATGTAAATGTCCTAAAAAATTTGGTTACCCGTAGTATTCAAAATTTGAAATGTTGACAGATCCCACATTAAATGAATTATCTATAGATAGCGTTGGTCTGAGCTTGTGTTTCTTTTTTTCGTTCTTTTGCTTGCCCCTTTTCTATTTTCCGTATCCTTCAACCTCTTATTCTTGTTTCAGTATTGTTCTCCCCCAATCGCTTCCAACTCCCTCCTCAAGGGGTCCTGGGCTGCGAATTGTATTTGATGGGGAACTATGGTGATGTAGGGGATGGTAACTATGATGGAACCATGAGTCACTCCTCGAAACTAGATGTTTTTTGTCTAATCATGTTTTGTGGCAAAGTTATTCTTCATGGCTTCGAGTAATGTATCTTTAAAGTTAACTCTTTTTAATGGCTCGATCAATTCTCCCTGACCGGTTTTAATGCCCCATGTTTTACTATTGGTTGGTATTTTTTTGTGACCGCTAGTAGAGGTGTCCCTATTTTGCCTTCAATGTTTTCTATCTTTTTGCTTCCTTTATATTCTGCTCACTATGTGTCTTTCCTACTACAGCTTCCAATACCCAACCCCATAGTTTTACCTAATCTAATAAAAACACTAGTTTATAACTAATTTAGGAAACATGTAAACCATCAATAAAAAACCCAAATATTATTTTGGAATATTATCACGCACTACAATAAATTACCTCAATCCCTATTATAAATAGACGAACTAATTCTTTGTTTTTTAAATCTTTTTTGCATTTGTTTTTTCATCCTAATGTTTTAGAATTTTTAATTTTCATTTAACTATGTACAAGAACCTTAAGAATTAATATAAACAATGAATGTTATTACAAATGCAAACAACAAGAAAATTAAAGGAAGAATGATTAATATCAATTTATTAGTAAGAACCGTATTGATAGAAGTAAGGACTTGCACAATCAATGCAAATTTCAAACAAACTGACAATCTAAGATAATAGTATTACAAAATGATTCAAATCCCTACTATAGAATAGCCCACTCAGTTCTTTTTTTTAATATCTTTTTTGTGTTTGTTTTTTCTTCCTAACTTTTTAGGACTTCGAATTTTCATTTAAATTAATGTCAATGAAGATTAAAGTTAATATAACATGACCGTTTTATTACATGTAAACCACCGAACCTCATATCAACGAAGAAGAAATATCAACATCAATTTATTAGTAAGACCGTTGAGAGTGTAAAGGAAAACAAATAAAAATACGCAAAAATGCAATGCAAATTTTCAAACAAAACGGGCTTCAATACAGTTTCTAAAATCAAATTCAAAATTTACAGATGAGAGAAGTGAGTGGAACACCAGAAATAAAGTGTCCAATACATTGCTGAATTATGCCACGCAGCTTCAAACATTAAAGCAGAAATAAATGGCAGACGTGGCACCCGCAGACAGAAGAATTTGCTGTCCAAAATTCAGAGAAGAATGGGATGGTTTCTTGCCTGAAATTCCATTACCGCTTCTATTTCAATGGGTTTCTTTTTCTTCAATTTTTGAATGCCAGCAAACTGGGCACTTCCAACAACCGCTACAACTGATTTATTGCACTTGCAACCTTAGCAGTTTAGAGTCCATGTATAAATCCCCTCTCATGATTAAGTGTTTTTTCCCCTTCTGCGATATTCGGATTTTTTTCCCATACTTACTCTGTTGTTATCAGCATCCCTAACGGATGGGTTAGAGGACCTTTTGGTAGATAACATAAAAGAACTGAAAACACATTTCGTTTTGTACAGAAGGCCTCATCTTTGACCATTTCTTGATGGCAAATTTTATCCCTCCATATTGTCGTTCCGCCTACCTCATCATATCCCCCCATCTTTTCCAGCTTCTCTGTATGCACTTTGGAACCACAGCCAGGGATAACTCCCAATTCTTATCTTTGCCACGGGGCTTTTTTAAACTCTAACGTTCCAAGAGTGTGGAAAATGGGGAGTATTCGTGTTTTCTCTCACAGATGACCATGATTTCAGTAAATCCGGGTACCCTCTAAAATTGAGGGTTCTGAGGGAGCATGAGATTCGACCTACTTTCACCACAATTCTAAGAAAAAACAGCATCCGTTTCAGAATGCAACTACAGCTCAACATCCTAGCAGATTGTGGAGATATTGGCTGTGCCACGAACTCAACATGCACACGTCCTTTCCTAGACTCGCACTTTAAAAAAACGAGTACTTTCTCTCCCTCAGCTCTTTTGGAAGCTCGATCACACTTGTTGATCTGTAGCAGATTGGGTTTATCATCTTTTTGTCCATTGCTTGTTGCAACCAAAACTCAGATGTTTATGTGGAGGAGAATGTTCGACGAGAGGCAGATTCTATAGTTTTTTAAAAACATCATGTATGTCCCCATTGTGTTTCTTATAGATGGTTTTATATTCCTATTTCCTTCTCTTTCGCGCAACACACCCCTCCCTCCCTTTCCCGCAACACACCCCTCCCTCTCGCAACGCAAAAGAAGGCCTGACTGGATTTGTTGTCAAGAACTTAGAAAAGGGTTCGTTTGAAAACAAACTTTCGTTGTTTTAATAAAAGAAAGTGTTTACCCATTGTAATTTTGAATATAGATGGACATTAAAATATATCAAAGTTTGCATTTAATTAAACAATTGGAGATTATGTATGGCAGCTGTAAAGGTATGTTGGGAAGGGGTATTTAACATGGGAGGCTCAGAATTAATAATGTGCTAGATTTAATTACACCTTCTTAATTATCTATTAGTGTTAAATCTAAATGAAGAACACCCCACCCTATTACAATAGATGTATTAGAGCATGTAAAGTAAATAGTCGAGACCTTTTGAATTATGTCAATTTGTTTAAAATTAAAGAGAAAACATTTAAGTATCATTCAATATAATGTTGAATCTACTGCCAGAGAGGTCAAATGGTTTTTTTGTGTGATAACTTTAAACACTTGAATGATCTGAATAGGAATAGCCAATTTGTGAAACATAAAGCCTACTTACATGAAAGAGTGGCATACTCAATTATACCATATTTTTGCACTGGTAAATATTAGAGACAATATCAAATAATCCTTTTTTATTTGCTATCTAAGTTTTTTTTTTTTTTTTTAAATACATTATGAAATGAGATTGACTCACTTTTATTTAAAACTTTCCTTCTCTCTTTAGGGATTGTTACTTTTTGTATATATTAAGATTAAGAACTACTTCCTTACTTCTAATGCCATTCTACTATTGTTAAAATAGGTGGCCTTTTGTTGCCAAAGCCATTGGAAGCCTGGGAACTTCTCAACCCCCATCTGCGCTAAGAGGCGCGTGCTGGTTTTTCCCGGCCCGACGGCCTCTCCTCTTCCTCTCTTCTTGTTGTTTCCTCCGTTGTTTCCCTTTCCTCCTGCCCCCCCCCCTTCCTCTTTTCCTTGCCTCTCCCGTTTTTCTTTTTTCCCCCCCGTGGCTTGCCCAGGTCTTTTCGCCGCCCTCTTTTTATGTACCTCATCCCTCGGCTTGTCTTCCCTGTGCTGTCCTCCCGCTCCTTTTTCTCTCCCTGCCCCGGCCCACCCCATTCTCTTTCTCTCCTCTCCCTCCTCCCTCCTTTTGCTATTGTTTCCTAAAAATGGTGTCACTATGCAGCTCCTGTGGTGGTTTGATTGGCTTGGCCCTTTTCCCACCCAACTTTCAGAACTTATAAACCTCATTGGGCTACAAGCTTCTCACCCAGACGTAGGCTTCCCTCAATAAGTTAAATTCTCACTGTAGCCTGCTTCCACTCGTTTTGTGTGAAACAACGCTTCACTATTGTTGGCCATTCCTATGAGCCCAAAGTTTGCACTTTCCTTTGGAGCATTCTTCATCAAGGCTCCTGTGGCAAGTTCCCCCTTGTTTCTTCTGGGATCTCCCCCCTGCACTACCTTTCTGCAAGCCACATTGAGAGACTCTTCTTTCATCTCTTTTGGTTCTTCAGTCATGCTCAGTCCTCTTGGCACTAGATTCATACCCTTTTCAACCTTTTCTTGCCCACCTTCTTAACGGTGAAAAATGGTCTTTTGGGGGGATCAGGCCTTTTATTCCTATAAAATTTACACATTTCACATTCTTTCAAAGCAGCTATTTTATATCACATTTGGAAATCTAGAATGTTGTTATTTTTAATAAGGGACACACGTGGATAGAATTTATTTCTATTTCAAATCAGCTTGTTATATCATCTCTAATGGTTCCTTCACGACCGGTGTAGGAAGAGAAAGTCCGCATTGAAGTTTTAGAACGTGCAAACTTTCTGGACCATTAAGGAGTGCCCCCTTGTGCTGTTAGTAGGCATTTTTCCTGATTCCCCTCACTGCAACTCCACGCGCAAAGGTCCTCGCTTGCTTTTCCAATGTGGGGGCAATTTCGAATGGGTTCCCCACTTGTGGTGCCATAGCACCTCTCCTCACTACTAGGCTGGTTCCCCACTTATCCACCCTCCCTCCTTGGACTCCACCCGCTACCAGGGTTGTTTGGGTCGGCTAGCTTCTGGCAGTGGTGGTTTCAGTGGCAGGCGCCTGACCAATCAAAGTTTTTACACGCTCTTCTTTGGTTATCTCGCTCGTGGCAGGAACGAAGGAGGAGCAAGCCATTACGACAGATGGATGGGACTGCCTGATGACACCCCGAACTACACTACTCTGTGGTTATGGTGGTGTCCGTCCAACAATCCCACTACCACTCACCACCATCGTTCCATGTTTGTTGTTCTACCTAGCCTCCATGTTTGGAGTTTTCTTTTCTTGTTCTCTACAAACACTTTTGTTTTCAAAACTTTTTTTTGATTGATAATGCAACTTGTCGATATGACACTTTGCTACTCAATAGCCTCTTTATGGCTACTTACTTTGATCCTACTATGGGTGGTGATCTTTTCCCACCTCTTTTGTTATGATTAACATTGTACTTCTTATGTCATCTTTCTCTATGGTTATGCCTTTTCAATAAAAAAAAATAGTATCAAAATATTTGGAGATTTGTAAATTTCAAACACTATGTTTCCGTTAAAGTTTAATATTTAGTAACTATCTACCTATATTATACTAAATTATGTAAGATATGCCGAGAGGTATATTTCCATAGAAAAATATATTATTTATATCACATATAGAGGTCTCCTCGTAACTTCCACCTCTTGATATATTTTCATACATATAGAAACCTAAATCAAACATGGTATTACAATAGGTTGAGAGGCAAAGTTCACGAGCACCTATAATTTCTATAATTAATAAATATATGTAATATGTACCTCTCGGCACATATATTACATATATTTATATAACTAGGTATGCTAGTAGAAACGCTGGAGTTTGCAGAACTATGCAGAAATTAATACCAAAACAAAAATACAGAAAATAAGGGAATTTAGTTTGTGATGAATAAAAATAACATTTTAATTATTTATTATAAAACATGGTCCCCTATATGTAATTATCTCTTATTCCATACTGAAATAGTATAGTTTAACTATTTATTAGCTTTAAATTGGTGGCACTATTATTTACTTCAAACTTTTTACGTAGTTATTCATTGGCCCTATTATTTACCAATTATCATATTCCCAGATAAAGTAGGAAACGAATACAAACATTTAGTTGTGCATTTAATAATATTTTTCAAATATTAATTTCGATAAAAGTGTGATAAACACAACTAAAATAAGAAAACGTTAACAATTAATCCGTTTACACTCAAATATATTACCAGGAACATCATAAATGCATTCATAGAATAACTATATCTCTTAAGAGAATGAGTAATGAGAGAAAATAAAATCAGGTCTATAAGACATGAAGTTCTTATGGATTTTATTAGTAATCGTATATTACGTTAACAAAAATAAAACAATTTTTTTTTCATATGAATGAAAATACGTAATGACATCACATGTTAATGACAAAATCATATTGCAATGTGTGTTACACAGGTACATTATTTTATATTCCAAGACATAAGTCTTTTTTCCTCTTCTTCTATTTCGAAAGTTTTTTTCTGTTCTTCATATTTACATACACTCATATGAAAATGGCAGATATATCTTAGAATCTACAATGAATTCACTCGAGAGATAGCCCACAAAATGTTTTTAAACCCATTTTTCTCTTATTTAATAAAATCAATTGTAGCCTTGCAAAGAGTCAAACCTTGTGATTTAATTATAATATCCTCACTTCCCCATGCCCACCGTAAGTGGTGTGTGTTTTTCCCTTTGTATTTTGCGTATTGGGATGGTACCCTAGATTTCTATCTTCAAAATGTATTCCGAATGTAACTATCCAACTCAACCATTATCTAATGTTGGCGGTTCGGTTTGACCACTACCAGGTTCATATACTTGGCTTCAATATAATTCAATAGATCCATTTACAAGACCTTATTCTATCCAAAAAAAGATGTTAGCATAACTCTTGCATCATTGAAATTAAGAATTCGAAATCAATTTTTCACCGCATCTAGACGTCCTCCTCCCAATGTTGGTTGGTAAGGGTTCGAGTTGTACTGTCTACGTGTGAAGAGGTCTTTTTTCAATGAATGCATTTCTTTATTGTTGTGGTGATTAACGTTAATATTTTGCACCATCAAGTGGAATTTATGAGCTAATTCTTCTTCGTTGTTTATCTTTGTCCCTATGTAAACTCTTTCTACTCATTAACACCATCGATCATAGAGTGTTGATTCACAATATCGATGATTTACAACAACTTTACACAAACGTTTTTAGTAGTAGTCTTCATCTCTCCTCCTTTCCTAAACACCTTATCCAATGTACAACTATTCCGAATGCTTCCCATAATATCTTTTGGTCGTGTCCTATTACTATCACATGGTTGTTTATTATAATAGGAGAAAGTTACAACCTAATCCCCTACCAAAATATTAGAAGAAACAACCACCAAAACTCATTTATGCTCTGTCACGAATGCTTGATGACTTCGGAGTCTCCCCTTTTCTAGAAATTTGTCCATGAATCTCATTTCATCCAATCAATACATATTTTATGTGGCAGATCTCTTGTTGGATGTTTGCAAGTCTCCATCTTTAAATTATGCAAAATCTATAATAGAATTCGAAGTTGTGAATGAATCATTCAGTGACGCTGCAACTTGATTATATTGTTCTGAATTTATTTTTAGAGCAAAAATATACCCGACAAAAATGATACCCACTTTTCATGCCTACATTAAACTTCTTTTTGTATTCCCATACTTTATGGCTATGTGTTATGTAAATAACAAATGAACTCCTTAGTCTAAGTAATGCCTCTAATGCTTTAATGCTTGTACAATT
Organism: Taxus chinensis; assembly: GCA_019776745.2. Taxonomy (NCBI): domain Eukaryota; kingdom Viridiplantae; phylum Streptophyta; class Pinopsida; order Cupressales; family Taxaceae; genus Taxus; species Taxus chinensis. The sequence goes on from JAHRHJ020000944.1 coordinate 26,618, forward strand.
GGCATCAATTTCCACAATCATAATTAGATTAGTTCTTCTTACCTCATTATTTCTCACTAAAGAAAGCTACTGGATTTACACCTTGACTTAAGAACAACACATATACCCACATGTAGGTGTACTTTTTCAACCTAAAATATTTACCAAAATCTGGTAGTGCCAAATGGTTTCCTCTGTCAAACCTTCTTCTTCAAGAACTGAAAACTACCTCAGCTTCCTTTATTCCAAAAAAATCCCTTCTTTTGTATAATCTATTATAGGTGCTACAATACTACTGAAATTTTTAATCAACTTTCTGTAAAATTTTACTAGACCATGAAACTTCTACCTCTGTTATAAACTCCGTGGAGTAGGCCATTCAATACTTAACCTTTAATTTTCTGAGTCCATCTGTACCCCATCTACTGAAATAATAAAGCCCAAGAAACCAAACTAACTTACCTAAAGGTAAATTCTTCATACTTGCATATAGTTTATCTTTTCCTTAATCAAAACTTCAAATATCCCCTTAATGCCTCAAGTATTCTTCTTTAGTTTTTACTAAAGATAAGATATCATCACAATAACCACACAACAAACTAACCATTATACTCCCGTAGAAGGGTGTTCATCAGTCTCACCAAATATGTGCCCTGGGAAGATAGCCAATATTTTGATACCCAAATTTTTTGATTCAAATCCAATTTAATTGTTCCTAGTGTTGAATTTTCTAAGAATCCATAAGCATAGAAAAAGGGAATTTGAATATTTGGGATTTAAAGAGGAGATGATATCCAATGGAAAAAATGTGAATAGTGTGGATGTTCCCCATATCGTTGCAGAGGTGGAAGAACCACAAGCACTGGAAGATTTGGGAGAATCACCTGATATATATTTGGGTACTTCTCTTGTTGAGTCTCAGCTTGATGTTGATCATTTTTATACCAATCTAATCATCAAATATAAGCTTGTGCACAACCGCATGTTCGACTCAAGAGCCTCATATAATGTGATGCCTCTTAAGGTAATGAATGAATTGAATATCGATGTGACAACAACTTTTGGAAAGTGCACTGCTATAGATTCAAGAGAATTGTCAGTTATTGGATACGTTATGGGAATGACGGTGCAAGTGCGTTGCTAATGTGAAAGGAAGCGTACAGATGGATATGTCATATGCAACCATACCAGTAGAAGGAAGCCTTGAAAAATTTTATAGTGAGAAAATGATGTTACATCTGATTGAAGACCCTAACAATGCTTCTTGTGAAGTATTATATACAGATGTAGATGTTGATAATTTTGTCAGCTATCCAAATTTTAAAGAGCATAATATTGACAAATGTAAATGTCCTAAAAAATTTGGTTACCCTTGGATTCAAAATTTGAAATGGTTGACATCCAAACATTAAATGATGTCTAGAGCGGTGCTAGTGGGGATGGTTTTAGGTCTTTGGATGACCATTTAGAGTTCCTCCTCGGTTCGGGTGCTGGGGATCCCCCATCCTTACAATACACCTCATCGGCGAATTGTGATTTGATGGGGAACTATGGTGATGTAGGGGATGGTAACGATGAATGGACCATGGTCACTCACTAGAAACATAAGATGTTTTTGTCTAATCATGTTTTGCAAAGTTATTCTTCAATGGCTTCTAGTAATGTATCTTAAAGTTAAACTCTTTTTATGGCTCGACTCAAGTCTCCCTGACCGGGTTTTAGGCCCATGTTTACTATGGTTTGGTATTTTTTGTGACCGCTAGTAGAGGTTGTCCCTATTTTGCTTCAATGTTTCTATCTTTCTCTCCTTTATTCTTCTCACTATGTGTCTTTCTACTACAGCTCCAAGAGCCACAACCCCATAGTTTACCTAATCTAATAAAACACTAGTGTATAATTTGGAAAATGTAAAGCATATATTATTTTGAATATTAATACGCACTACATAAATTAACTCAATCCCTATTATAAATAGACCACTAAATTCTTGTTTTTAAATCTTTTTTGCATTTGTTTTTTTCATCCTAATGTTTTAGAATTTTTAATTTTCATTTAAACTAATGTAAAAGAAACTTAAGAATTAATATAAACAATGAATGTTATTACAATGCAAACAACAAGAAATATTAAGGAAGAATGATTAATATCAATTTATTAGTAAGACCGTTGAAGAAGTAAGAACTTGCAAAATCAATGCAAATTTCAAACAAACGGACAATCTAAATAATAGTTTACAAAATGAATTCAAATCCCTACTATAGATAGCCCACTCAGTTCTTGTTTTTAATCTTTTTGTGTTTGTTTTTTCTTCCTAACTTTTTAGGACTTCGAATTTTCATTTAAATTAATGTCAATGAAGATTAAGAGTTAATATAAACAATGAATCTTTATTACAATGTAAACAACAAGAAATATTACGGAAGAAATATAAACATCAATTTATTAGTAAGACCGTTGAAGAGTGTAAGGACTTGCAAAATCAATGCAAATTTCAAACAAACGGGCATTCTAAATACTAGTTTATAAAATCAATTCAAAATTAAACAGATCGAGAGAAGTGAGTGGACACCAGAAATAAAGTGTCCTATAGATATGCTATTATCCACATAGCTACAACATTAAAGCATAAATAATGGCAGACGTGGCACCCCGCAGACAGAAGAACTGATGTCCAAAATTGCAGAGAAGAAGGAGATTTTATTGCCTGAATTTCCATTAACGAATCTATTTTAATGGAGTTCTTCAAATTTTTCTGAATGCCAAAAACATGAGCACTTCCAACAAACGCTACAAACTGATTTATTCTCACTTGCAACCTTAAGCAGTGTAGAGGCCATGTACAAATCCCTCTCATGATTAAGTGTTTCTGCGATAATTGGGAATTGTTTTTCCAATACTCTGTTGTTATCAGCATCCATAACTGATGGTGTTAAGGACTTGGTAGATAACATTAAAAGAGACATGAAAACAAATTTCGTTTTGTACCAGAGGCTCATCTTTGACCATGTTCTTTGGCATGTTATCTCAATAGGGCGGTCGCCTAATATAATCTTACCACCATATTTCTCAGCTTCTCTGTATGCACTTTGGAACTCACAGCCAGGGATAACTCCAAATTCTTTGCCACACTTTTGTAAAATCAACGTTCCAAGAGTGTGAAAAGCGTTAGTATTCTTGTTTCTCCACAGATGAACCATGATTTCAGTAAATCCGGGTAACTCTAAAAGTTGAGGTTCTTGAGGGAGCATGAGATTCGACCTACTTGCACACAATTCTAAGAAAACAGCATCCGGTTTCAAGAATGCAACTACAGCTTCAACATCCTAGCAGGATTGTGGAGATATATGGCATGTGCCCACGAAATAAACATTGCAACTTCCTTTCCTAGACTCGCACTTTAAAACGACTACTTTCTCCCTCAGCTCTTTTGGAAGCTCTATCACAATTTGATCTTGGAGCAGAATTGGGGTTTATCATACTTTTGTCCATTGCTTGTTGGCAACCAAACTCAGATGTGTATGTGGAGGAGAATGTTCGACGAGAGCAGATTCTATAGTTTTTTAAACATCATGTATTTCCCATTGTGTTCTTATATATGTGTTTTATTCCTTCTCTTTCGCGCAACACACCCCTCCCTTTCCCGCAACACACCCCTCCCTCTCCGCAACGCAAAAAGAAGGCCGACTGGATTTGTTTGTCAAGGAACTTAGAAAAGGGTTCGTTTGAAAACAAAACTTTCGTTGTTTTAATAAAAGAAAGTGTTTACACATTGTAATTTTGAATATAGATGGAATTAAAATATATCAAAAGTTTGCATTTAAACAATGGAGAGTATGTATGAGCTGTAAGGTATGTTGGAAGGGGTTTTAAATGGGAGGCTAGAGTAATATGTGCTATTAATTACATTCTTAATTATATATTGTGTTAAATATAAATGAAGAACACTAATTAAATAAGATGTATAAGACATGTAAAAGTATATCAAAATTTTGAATTATGTCAATTTTTTTAAAATTAAAAGAGAAAACATTTAAGTTATCTTCAATATAATGTTTGAATCTAAGAGAGAGGTCAATGGTTTTTTGTGTTGATAACTGTAAAAACACTTGAATGTATCTGAATTAGGAAGTATGCCAATTTGTGAAACATAAAAGCCTACTTACATGGAAAAGAGTGTCATACTCAATTATACATATTTGCACTGGTAAATATTAGAACAATATCATAATATCCTTTTTTATTTGCTATTTAGTTTTTTTTTTTTTTTTTTAAAATACATTATGAAATGAAGATTGACTCACTTTTTATTTAAAAACTTTCCTTCTCTCTTTAGGGATGTTACTTTTTGTATAATATTAAGATGAGAAACTACTCCTTACTTCTGATGCCCTACTATTGTTAAAATAGGTGGCTCTTTTGTGGCCAAAAGCATATGGAAAGCTTGGGAACTTCTCAAACCCCATCTGCTCTAATAGGGTGATGGTTTCTGGAACGGGCTCTCTATTAACTCTCTTAGTTTGTGGTGGAATCCGGTGTTTCAATTTCATGACAAACCCCTTGCTCTTTCCTTGCAGCTCAAGGGTTTGCATTTTTTCAAAAAAGGGATTCAGTATATTCAACATATTTTTTGTCCTATCACTAGGGATTGGCTTCCATGGGATGGCCTAAAAGCTAATTTTTCTCTAAATGACAATGACAAACAAGTTATTTCTATCATTCAAGATCTCATACTTGGCTATTGTTTGCCTAAAATTGGTGTCACTATGCAGCTCCTGTGGTGGTTTGATTGGCATTGGCCCTTTTCCACCCCCTTCAGAAATTATAAACCTCATGTGGGCTACAAGCTTCTCACCCAGAAGTAGCTTCCTCTCAATAAGTTAAATTCTCACTGGAGCCTGCATTCCACTCGTTTTGGGTGGAAACAACGCTTCACTATTGTTTGGTGGGCCATTCCTATAGAGCCCAAAGTTGTGCACTTTCTTTGGAGCATTCTTCATCAAGGGCTTCCTGTGGGCAAGTTCCTTGTTCTTCTGGGATCTCCCCCACTGCACTACCCTTTCTGCAACCACATTGAGACTCTTCTTCATCTCTTTTGGTTCTTCCATCATGCTCAGTCCTCTTGGCACTAGATTCATACCCTTTTTCAACCTTTCTTGCCCACCTTCTTAACGTGGAAAATGGTTCTTTTGGGGGATCAGGCCTTTATTCCTATAAAAATTTACAACATTTCACATTCTTTCAAAGCAGCTATTTTATATCACATTTGGAAATCTAGAAATGTTGTTATTTTTAATAAGGAGACAGTGGATAGAATTTATTCTATTTCTAATAAGCTTGTTATCATCTCTAATGGTTCGCTTCACATCCAGGTGTAGGAAGAGAAAGTCCGCATTGAAGTTGAGAACTTGCAAACTCTTCTGGACCATTAGAGGAGTGCCCCTTGTGCTGTTAGTAGCATTTTTCCTGATTCCCCTCACTGCAACTCCCACTCGCAAGGTCCTCGCTTGCTTTTCCAAGGGTGGTGCAATTTCGAATGGGTTCCAGCTTGTAGGTGCCATAGCACCTCTCCTCACTGGCTGGTCCCTTATCCACCTCCCTCTTGGACTCCACCCCGCTACCGGGGTGTTTGGTCGGCTAGGCTCTGGCAGTGGTGGTTTCAGGTGGCAGGCGCCTGACCCAATCAAAGTTTTCACGGCTCTCTTTGAAAAAATATCTCGCCCTCCTGGCAGGGGAAACGAGGGAGGAGCAGCATTAGACAGATGGATGGGAGCTGCCTGATGACACCCCGACACTACTCTTGGTGGTTAGGGTGGTGTCCGTCCAAAAATCCCACTACCACCACCACCATCTTCCATGTTTTTTGTTGCTACCCTAGCTCCATGTTTGGAGTTTTCTCTGGTTCTCTACACTTTTGTTTTAAACTTTTTTGATTGATAATGCTACTGTCGATATGACACTTTGCTACTCATAGCCTCTTTATGGCTACTTTGATCCTACTTATGGGGTGTGATCTTTTCCACCTAATTTTGTATGATTAACATTGTACTTCTTATGTCATCTTTAATATATGGTTATGCTTTTCAATAAAAAAAATAGTATCAAATATATTTGTGAAGATTTGTAAATTTCAAACACTATGTTTCGTTAAAGTTTTAATAGTTAGTAACTAGCATACCTATATTATATAAATATATGTAATATATGCCGAGAGGTATATATTACATATAATAATATATTATATAAATATATAGGTATCTCGTGAACTTCACCTCTTGATATATTTTACATACATATAGAAACATAAATCAAAACATAAAAAAGTTTTGTAAAATATTTTGAGAGGCAAAATTCACATATTTATAAGCACATAAATTTTGTTATAATTATAAATATTGTAATGATGTAGCTCTCGGCAAATTATTACATGTGTTTATTTAGGTTTGCTAGAAGAAACCGCTTGAGTTGCACTATGCAGAAAATTTTACCAAAAACAAAATACAGTAGTGTAAGGGGGAATTTAGTTTGTATGAGGTAAAATAATAATTTAAGGAAATTTATGTATAAAAACATGGTCACCTATATTAATTATTTATTATGGGCATACTAAATAGTATGTTTAAACCCTATTTATCAAAATCAATTTAAAGTGGTTTATGTTCGTTATGTAAACTTATCAACACGTAGTTATTCATTGGCCCTATTATTTACCAATAATCATATCCAAATAACAGGTAGGATACATTTCTATCAACATTTAGTTTGTGCAAATATTTTGTCAAATATTAATTTCGATAAACCCATCTCAGCTTGATGAAAACGACCAACTAAAATAAGAAACGCGTTAACAATTAATCCATTTACACTCAAATATATTACAAGGAACATCATAAATGCATTGCAAAGAAGTAACGCATATCTCTTAAGAGAATGAGTATGAGTGGAAATAAAATCAAGGTCTATAACACATGAAGTTCTTATGGATTTTAAAAGGGCTAACAAAACGTATTATCAGCGTTAAAAAAATACAATGGTCTTTTCTCATATGAATGATTTGAAATACGTAATGTACATCACATGTAATGAAAAACTCATTGACAGTGAAATGTGTGTTACACACAGGTACATTATTTATATTCCAAGGACATAAGTCTTTTTTCCTAGCCTTCTATTTCGAAAGTTTTTTTCTGTTCTTCATACTTTACATAACACTCATATGAAAATGTTCTTCAGATATGATTTTAGCTCTACAATGAATTCACTCGAGAGATAGCCACAAATGTTAAACCCCATTCTTCTCTTGCGCTTTAATTTCAATTGTAGCCTTGCAAAGAGTCAAACCTTGTGATTTATCCTATCATGGGCCCATGCCAACCGTAAGTATGGTGTGTGTCCCGCCCAAAGGTAAGAATAAGTAATTGGGATGGTACTTGAGTTCTATCTTCAAATGGTATTCCGAAGTAACTATCAAACTCAACCATTATATATGTTGGCGGGTTCGGTTGAGCACTCCAGGTCGCATATAATATGCTTCAAATATATTCGAATAGATCCATTTTACAAGACCTTGTTCTATCCAAAGAATAGATGTTAGCATAACTCTTGCATCATTAGAAATTAATAATTCTAAATCAATTGGGTCATCAGACCTCCTCCCAATGTGTTGGAAATGGTAATTGTTCTAGTTGTAATGCTACGTGAAAAAAGGTCTTTGGGGGACAAAATGAATGACATTACCATCCCATTGTTGTGGTTATTAACTGTTAATGATTTGTTCTTGTCCATCAAGTGAATATTATTGTATGTTTCTTCGTTGTTATTTTTGTCTAATGTAGAACTTTTTATACTCATTAACAACATACAATCATGATAGTGTCGGATTCACATATCTAAGATTTATAATTGAACTTATCAAAAACGTTTTTAGTCTTCATCTTCTCCTCCAAATCCTAAAAACCTTATCCAATGTAACAACTATTAGGGGAATGCTTCCCATAATATCTTTGTATGTCTATTACTATCACATGGTTGTTTATATATAATAGGATAAAGTTTCACCTAATTCCTACCAAAATATTAGAAACATGCCGCCAAAACTCATGTATGCTCTTTCAAGGAATGCTTGATGAATTCGGGAGTCCACCTTTTCTAGAAAATTTGTCCGATGAATCTCATTTCATCAATCAATACATATTTTATGTGGCAGATCTCTTGTTGGAATGTTGCAAGTCTCAATCCTTTAAATTATGCAAAATCTATAATAGGACCTTCGAAGTTGTGAATGAATCATTCAGGAACCTGCAACTTGATTATATTTTCTGAATTTATGTTTTAGAGAAAAAATATAACCCTACAAAAATGATACCCACTTTTCATGCCTACTATTAAACTTCTTTTGTGTATTCACATACTTTAGGGCTATGTGTTATGTAAATAACAAATACTCCTTAGGTACTAAGTAATGCCTCTAATGCTTTAATGCTTGTACAATTGCATAAAATTCCACATCATAAGTAGAGTATTTCTTTCTTACCTCATTCAATTTCTCACTAAAGAAAGCTACTGGATTTACACCTTGACTTAGAACAACACCAATACCCACATGTGAGGTGTCACTTTCAACCTAAAAGACTTTACCAAAATCTGGTAGTGCCAAAATGGGTTCCTCTGTCACCTTCTTCTTCAAGAACTGAAAACTATCCTCAGCTTCCTTTATCCACAAAAAAATCCCTTCCTTTTGTATAATCTATTATAGGTGCTACAATACTACTGAAATTTTTAATAAACTTTCTGTAAAATGTTACTAGACCATGAAAGCTTCTTACCTCTGTTATACTCCGTGGAGTAGGCCATTCAATAATTACCTTTATATTTTCTGAGTCCATCTGTACCCCATCTACTGAAATAATAAAGCCCAAGAATACCAAACTAACTTACATAAAGGTGAAATTCTTCATACTTGCATAGAGTTTAATCTTTCCTTAAAACTTCAAATATCACCCTTAGATGCCTCAAGTATTCTTCTTTAGTTTTACTAAAGATCAAGATATCATCAAAATAAACCACAACAAACTAACCATTATACTCCCGTAGAAGGGTGTTCATCAGTCTCATAAATATAGGCGCTTGCATTTGATAACCTGAATGGCATCACCAACCACTCATATAATTCTTTTACAATCTTGAATGTTTTTTTCCACTCATCTCATTCTTTGATCCAAATATGATGATAAACTGCTTCAAAGATCAATCTTACTGAAATACCTATATCCAACAAGTACATCCATCATATCATCAAGGCGAGGTATTTGGAACCTATACTTGATTGTAATTTTATCGATTACTCTTCTATTGGTGCACATTATCCATGTTCCATCCTTCTTTGGTGTTAATAAAGCTTGGGTTGCACACAGACTCATGCTCTCCCTTACAACCCCCTTTATCATGAGCTCTGCCACTTTCCAATTCAACTCTGCATGTAATTTCTGGCTCATCCAACAAGCTACTTGATTTGGGAGTGAAGGCCCTGGAATCAAATCATTATGGTGTTGAATATATCTTTTGGGTGGTAATCCATCTAGTATCTCATCACGAATAACATCAAAAAAATTCTTCAATTAATTTTGTTTTTTCTACTGGTATTTGTGCACTTGTAGGTTCATCCTTATTTGTGAATAGTGCATAACAAAAATTTGTTTCCTTTTCCTCCTTCAAAAATTCATTTTCAGAAACCATATCTTCAGCCTTCCCCTCTTCCTTAATAGGTAGCAAAACTATTTTTGTACCATCCTTGCAGAAAGTATAAGTATTCTTTCCCCTGTCATGAATAACTTTTCTATCAAATTTTCATGGTCTTCCTAGCAGCATATGACATGCATCCATAGGAATAAAATCACACCAAATCTCATCATTGTAACTATTCCCAATATAAAAACTTATTGAACATCTCTTATCAACATTAAATTCATTACCCTTCTTAAACCATGCAATACGGTAATGGTTAAGATTCTTCTCACAATGAAGTGCCCAATTTCTTGGCCATCTCATTTAAATCTATATTCTCACAACTATCACCATCAAATATAAGATCACATACCTTTCCTCCTAAATTGCATCTTGTTCTGAAAATATTTGTACACAACCATGCATCCCCTTGATATCCTTTCTTGGAGCAATCATTCTACTCTTGATCATAAGATTTTCTCCAATATATGGTGGAATTTCTAGGTCTTGTTCATCTTCTACTTGTTCAGCTTCGACAAGATTTACTTTTGGAGCATCTCCTTGCCACTTTTCATGTCTATAGGAAAAAAAGAATTAAAAATCCCGATGCCTCTTTTCACCACATCTGTAACAAAAAAATGGTCTTTGTGGAGCCTCCCATCCTCTATTGCCAACATATCTTCATCCCCTAGAAATTCCTCTTCCCCTTTTTTGATTCTGGGAATCTTGTCTCGTATCTTCTTTCTCTTCCACTCCACAAGGTGATTCTCCCCTACCATGGCTGAAACCAGATCATCCCGAAAAGGAAGATGAGGCCCCCCTATTCATTCTGGGTGATCTCCCAAAACTTTGACTATTTTTTTTCCTCGTCTTTTAAGGCTAATTGATAGGAATCCTCCATGCTCTTAATCCTACACATACTTATCTCATCTTGAATAGAAATTTTTCATCCATTTACATACCTTGCAGCCATTTCTTCCTCATTTTATTCATGCTCTTCACGAATGGAAAACTTGTAGAACTCATCTGTGTATTCTTGTACTGTTTGTAAGTTCTGTCTGAGATTCTGGAACATCCTGTTTAGGGTTTGTGCATAATCCATAGGGAGAAATTTATCTTTGAGCTTCTTCTCCATCTTACTCCATGTCCTAATTCTTTATTTCCCCTTTCTTGACACACTAAAATATATTATGGAATGTAAATGTGATGCATAACATAGCATGATATGGGATGCAAGGGTTTTTTGTAAGAGATTGTTTTACCTTCTAATTAATCTTATAATAATTATGCATAATAAAAAAACACATTAATACTTGCAAAAATGATAAAATGACTAGCTCAAATACATCAACTCTGAGATAAATACTTAATTGTACATATTCGAATAGAGATCTAAGTGTGCATCCCAGGTGGAAAAGGTTGATTCTGATATTGCTCACATGATCTTTTCTTCCTAAGATCTAGATAAGGAAAATGAATTGCATCTTCATAATCTGTCACAAACTTCTTTGTCATCTAGTCTTATCTCCAAAATAAGTATGGTCATGACTAGAGATGTATGGTATTGGACCCTTTTGCACATCAACTTGCCTATGCAGATATTGCATATGTTCTATTACTTTCTTGAGAATATCGCCTCCTCTTCATCTTCCTAACATTGTTTCCTGCTCACATAGACTTCGACACCAACTCTGATACCATGATAATGTGGCCAAATGATGAACAAACTTGATATACCGCAAATAATATGAACTCCAAAAGAAAATAGATCTCCTTATTTTCTATTGAATAATAAATTACAATGTTTCCTAAATAGGAAAAAAACTCCCAACTCAAGTTGCCAATAAAAACTCTAACTAATTTTGACTAAATCTACTCTAGGTGGCGGAAATTACTATTTTTAGTAGTTTACTAGAACCTGCTATTCTTAGTAAGTTCGCATGCTTACTCATACGGGAACAGAAATTGCCACGCATCTTCTACATTCCTAAATTAGAGGAATTGCCAACTTTCTAACTCATAAGACAACTAATAGACTAAAATTAACTAATGCTGCAAAATAGGAAAAAACCGAACTACAACTTAAATCCTAATTTTTGGCCTCAAGATGGCAGATTTAGGGCCCCAAAATGTTTCAAAACTTACTCCAACTAGTAGGGAAAGCTCACCAGTGTGTTCCTCTCATCAAAAAAATGTGGTTTCAAAAAAAAATGGACTCAAATGGACACCCGAAGCTTAAGTTATGACCTTGTCAAGTTCCTGCTAATTTTGGCGCATCAAGAACACACCCCTCTCTACACATTGTATATCATTCTACACTATTGATAATATCTTCATAGTCATGTTCCATATCGACTTGTGTTAGTTTTATTGTATTTCGAAGACACAGATGCTGCGTAAAATTTTGGTAGACTTGTAACATAGAACATAAGAATACAAAATATATTTTGAGAACATAAAAATTCTATAGAAAGCACAGACTCAACGAGAATCTATAAATTACCTATACATTTCACTCATGCAAGTCCTCCTTAGGATTCCATACATGGATAATAGAATGGAAGTATTTTTTCAGCATTTCCACGTTTAAAATCCTCATTCCAACCAAGGTTGTCCATATTAAGAGCCCCTTATCACCATATGACTCCATGCACATGTGGTGAACCTATTTTCTGCCACTCATATCTAGACCAATAATCTTTAAATTTAATACCTTTTTGTAATACCTCCTTTTAGAAAAGTTTATGTCACAAGTGCATATAATGTGTCACTATATGTGGCTATTTGATGATATTTTTACTTTCCCTATTTTTTAATTCTTGTGGATTATCCAACGGTGTTCCAAGAATTAATGCATGTAGATTAGACTAATACATATTAGCTGCACTCAATGTGAAACAAATGGTAAGTGATCGTATTTGAGGTAACATGTCAGAAAATTCACCATGAATTTTTTTCCAATAAGACTTTATACCCCTAAAGGATGTTCTTGACCTCATCAAACAATTAGCTAGATTGGAATGGGGAACATTTTTCATTTGCTCATGTAACTCATTGATGGTGATTGCCATATCTTGGAGGTTTTTCTTGAGAGAAACTGCAGACAAAATTTTTTGCACGATGTCTCATGATCATGTTCATCATATAATATGTGAACTTGGGATGTCGGCCAAATCGGTGATCCCTATATTGAAAAAAAATCTTTACAAATTCATGGAGACGTACTCATATTAATCGCGGTTCTAGCAAATCACATTTTCCAATAAGAGACAAAGTAGGGAATTCCATATCAAGTATTCCTACTGCCACATACTCATTGATAAGAGATTATTCAGAGTCCACATGAGGGTTATTCACCCATGCATGGATTAATTCCATCTCCCTTGGGGCATTGGTTGGTTTAGCTGCCATCATGTTGTATGACTAAATAATATTTCCTTCATCTGTCTCCATGATCGGACCTACAAACAAAATTTCATTTGCATCATAATCAAAATCCATATGAACTAAGTTTAGCTACTCAAACACATTCATATTAGAATGAGGTGGAAGTTCATTCAGAGCATTTTCATTGACCTGAACATCTGAATAGAACTTATCATGTTCAATTTTATATTTCAGTGCATTGTAAACTCATTCTCTATTGACAGTAAAGTGGTAATTTGTTCCACACTAATCTCTCCTCTGAGCAATAATTATCATAAAATCTTTCAATCTATATGATAAAATATTAGTGATTTATTTTACTTCTTGAGAAAAAATTATTGTGTGACCTTTATATTTATATTGACATCATGTTGCATGCGTCACCTGTAGGATTGGGTTGAGA
>JAHRHJ020000945.1:0-40135 GCA_019776745.2 Taxus chinensis
TGAGAAATGTTTAACCAGGTCCATTCCTGAAAGTGCTTCCAAAGTTTACCCAAAAATTTCCTTAAGACCCATCTTCATAAATAGTGCACACTTTTCCCTATAAAATCTCAAAAATATTTTGAAACCATCATGCACATCAATTAAAACTCCCATACTAAATAAAATTTCAATTTATTTTTCAACTCCTTTGTACAACCTTGCCTCAAACTAAACTTATTCATAAATTTGTTTGTTTGAGTGGGGTTCACTCATCCACATGCTCTATCATACCTTTTTGTAAATATGGAGGATTCTTTTACAACATAAATTCATCATACTATCACAAGAAATAATTTTTTATACTTACTAAGAAAATATCTCCTACTGGTTTTGAGCTATGGTTTTGAACTCACAAAAAGTAGTTTACCTTCTTAAAATTCGTTCATAAAAATGTGATGATGAAATGAATTCATTATTTTTTTAAACCTTATTATTTATATGGAAAAAAATCCATAAAATTATCTACGTCCCATAAAAATAATAGTATTCAAAATGAACATTAGAAGGTTCACGTTTAGCTTAAAAACACACTCTAAATCACCTGGTTTGACCAAAAATTACATATCTTGCAATTCCTTCTTTAGAATGACCTAAAAATTGTCATAAATCATCATGAAAACATACTCTAACTTTTAGAGTCTCTATTTAGCTCAAATAAATCTGACACTCTACAACCAATCTCATTTTCTTGTGCTTACTTATCCTATTTCCACCTGCATGTTTCCCAAGGAGCATGAAATACAACCAAAAATCTAAAAACTTACCTAAAACTCACCATACACCTCATGTAAACTATCACCATACTTCTACCATGATTTTTTAGGATTGATCATAACTACAACTCATACCTCCATACCATTCTGCATGTTCCACGGCTAGGAATAGGTCTTAAATGACCTGACTCAACCATGACTTCACATGAACTAACCTTGTTGACCACATTAAGACTCTTATAAACTCTTAACACATCATATGAACCATGTGTGACCTCATTAAAACATTCAACCCACTCAAGATAGCTCATACCATGACTATGCAAACTAGAACCATGCCAAGACAACATGACAGCTCACCAAATATTTACACTACTAATCAACCTTCATGCTTAACCTTTGACTGACATCTCATGGAGACTTACATGACCACATGTGACTTATTGAAAACATTCAACCCACTGTAGATAGATCATACCATGACTATATAAGATAGAACCATGTCAAGGCAACATGACAACTCACCAAATATCGACACTACAAATCAAGCTTTATGCTTGACCTTTTACTGAAACCTCATGGAGAGTGACATGACCTCATAACACCATTTTCCATTAATGGAATTGACATCAATAAAAAAACTAACACACAATGGCCAACAATCTTCCCCTTTATCATTGATGGCAACCACCTTTAGACAAATTGATGACAATCATGTGACAAAACTCACCTACTAGACCTATTTTCCATGATTCTGATGCTTCTCTCCCCCTTTGACATCTATAACAAAGGATATAATGACAAAAATACATGAAAATGAAAACAAAAAATGAAAAAAAATCTCAAAACACACATACTTACTTGACTTGACTCCCCCTTGGAATGTATTTTTTCTTCTTTATCTTTAAAATCAACATATGATGATCTATGGACCTAATAAAGCATGTAAAATAGCTCCCCATGAATTTATATCCTCTCTAAATTTGTCTTCATCCATGTTTTACAACTTCTTCTTGGTCCATTCCATGCTAAATCCACATAATCTACCTCTAATGTTATCAAAACCTCCTTTAGGACCATTTTCCCTAAACCATTCCTTCAGTGCATATTGGCCAAAATTTTCCTTACACTAGAAGCTTTCGTACATCATGAATTGACTCCTTATAGATCCCCTAGGAAAATTCCATCTTTCTTTTAACTAAATGTACCAAATTAAGACCACATACCTTATAGATAAGTCATGAAGTTGACTCAAGCACATCATTACTTCCTTTAGACATGTTTTTAGTATTTTCTTCATTCTTTGCATCTCATCTTACCTATATAATCTTGTAGCAAGCTTCCCCTTGAACTATACTTACAATTATGATTGACTCAAGTAGTCTAGCACTTCCATACACCTTAGAATACCTAAGTATCTTTCCCTTGATCATACAGGAGCCCCTACCTTAAGATTCTCCTTCATCCATGTAGCACTTTGTTTAAGTCCACTATAGACCAAACAAATATTTATATCTCACTTGAAAACTCTTTTTCTTCCTCTATGCATACATTGTGATGTATAAACACTTTTAAATCATCTGTAGCATGAATTCTAGAATTCAAAAACCACCAGGGATAATGTCATCTTGACTTGCACACATGTAGCGTTTGATTTCCTTATACATAGACTATTGAGCTCTTTTTGTGATGCCCATTTCCACAAAAAAACACAATATATCACATACATAGATATTTCAACACATATTTAGATTCACCTTTAAGATATAGAGAGAATTCAAACTCATCCTCAACCTTATGCACCATCATGGACCCATGAAATCATACTGTAGACCTCAAACACTCATATGCAAGATTGAAAAAATGCACACAAGCTTAGAATCCCAATTTTGTAACCTATTAAAAAGAAACATAATTGATGAAAAAACATAGTTGAATTGCAATAAAAATGTAGCAAAAGAGAAAAGTTCCCTACGGACTCAATTAACTTCTTTGAATTTCTCCAATCAGATGTTTATGAAGCATAAACACTCTGACACACTTCAAACTTGAACCGAAAGACCAAAGACCAACTTATGAGCATAGTTAACTCATGTACATACATTTAAACACATGGATAAAATCTCTACAAATCATACTTTACACATTCCATGCTTAATGTAATTTGTCTCATGAACACCAACATGTGTATAAACACATACCTTCATGAACTCACATATATAGATAGGAATCATACCTTCTAAGATCAACCTTGCAGCCATATTGAAGCATACTCATACTAACTTGAAGCATCATGTTAATTAAATACCTTATTAAAGCACCAACATCATTGAGAATGATTTAGGAGCATAAACAAAGATCTTACATATCATTTATCAGCATGCAACCCGATACCATTTATTCATCATAGAGGACCTCATCTTTTACATTTGTACCTTTTTAATGGATCATAGTTATCAACCAACATGTATCAATCTTACAACTGAACTAGATATAAGTAATTATTCATTACATGGAGTTATCTACAGCTTAAATAACCTTCATAAATATACAAACACTTGTCCCAAGTTTTGAGACTATCTAGAGTCTTTGGAGACCTTGTAATGACTTTATTTACACTTTGATTTAGAGCATCCTAACAAGGGAAGCTTTCTAACATGATATAATATCTCACACATGGAAAACTCCGTTCTTAATGACACAATATAATGATATTATTGTAATACATACTTTAAAGGTATTAAATAATGAATAACAAATTAAATATGATGACCATACTATAAAATATTACCTATCAAGGTAGTCTTGATGGCTTTAAAAATTCAGATCTGATCTCCTAAGTGTATAAACATTTAATCACCTTAAACCAATACTAAATCAGGACCCTTGCACTCAAAATACCTTTGAATATGAACATACTGACACATGGATGAATTCTAATGAAATTCAAGACAAAATCTCATAATCAAACTTCCTCTGTGACACCAACTCTGATCTCATATTAAGAAATAAAGATCAAATTATTTTAATAGTTATACTTGAAAACTAGTCATAGGATAACTCATGACACTAACTCAGAACACTAGGGCTAACATCTTTTGAGACCTAACATGCACAATTATCTTTTGACTGATATGACTATTCTTCACTTGATTTTGCAAAGATAACCCTTCACAAAACTCTTAACACACTTTTGATTGTAACCATACTTCTAAAACATGACTCAAACATACTTTATCAAGAGTTTAAAGATATAATACTTAGATATTTACACATTATACACCTATAAAAAACAAGAACTACTAAATATATACCTCATATAAAGTTCACATTCCATACCTGATCACTCTTGAAGTATCACAAAATCCTAGGCTTCTTAACCTTTCATGTACTGAAGCAATGAGCCACATATGATCTTCTTCAAACTTTTTCCTTTCAACCAAAAAAAACATAACTCCTATATTTGAATTGGAATTGATGAAATTTTATTCCATATTGATGGAATTAGAGCCTTATTTGACAACCTTCATTTGATCAGACTTCATATTAAGAATCTCTGATTTTGGAGCATCCTTCTTGTCATACCTTAAATCTTCAACTTTCAAACTCTACATGTAAGACTGAGAAACAATTTTGTTGGTCTCATTTGATTGAGAACCAAATTTTTAGCCTTATTTTCTCTCATAAGATTAATTTTCTTCTTTATTACTCTTCCATCTTGAGCTTGAAACCTACTGTTAGCTCTTGGAGATTCACCTTGGTGATAAAATCTAGCATGATGTCCTTTTTATAAAACTTGAAACACACAACACCCCTCCATTTTATAGGATAAAATATACATAGATTCCAACCATAATCCTTAGCTTTATGACCATATTCACAACATGAATAACATTCACCTTTGAAGATACAATCACCATTTATAGAAGAACTTCTTTCGTAATCTCTAGCTCTATGACCAAAAACATGTATAACAATACCCATTAAAAGAATTACCATACCTCATAGTGTTAGGTTTTCTAATAGAGATAAACATTATTATATCAACCTTCTTGGTCACTTTCACATCATATTCAAAATTTGGTCCAGCTCCTTCTCTAGACACTAAAATTAGGTCACACTCTCCTTTGGTCCCTAGACATATAAGCACCCTTTATTACATTTACCTAGCCATGACCCCCCCTTCACCCCGCTAATATTAATTTAATTAATTAAATTAAATTAATGCATTATCCTCACTATATTTATTATTTGAATATTTCATTTAAATAATATCCACACATACACTTCACTAAAACACCTCCTCAAACCAACTCAACCTAAGACCTATTCTTAGTAAGTTGCCATATCTAACTAAGACTTACCCAAACCCTAAAAAATCAATGCCCACATTCCCTCTAACCACATTCCCACATGCTTGCAAGAGGCTCTCAGTCTAATCCATGGAATAACTGCATGAGATCTAAGGAAATCAGGAGGATCTCCCTAGTTTAGTAAACCTAGGAAATCCCACCTTATTTGATGTTGGTTACATCTAACCGTCACCGGTTAAGCTAGACCACTGTCACTTACCCCTTTTAACCCCTAAACTACCTTATTTTCAAGGTTGGAAAATATTGGGAGAAATTTGATGACCAAGAACACATCTCAGAGAGATAACACATCTTCAGAGATAAAACTCCAGTGAAAAATCACATCTAAGGAAGGAGATTAAATATATTCTCCTACACAACCATCCCAGCCATGATCTGATATATCCAAGCAAAGAGGAGTGTACATGTAGCCCATGCAGAAGATTTTCTTCAGTTGGTGATCACTTGTAACCTTCAAACCCATCACTAGAACCTCCATCCCTCACACACAGGCCTTCAAGAACGGAATCCAAGTAAGTAAAACATCATACTTTCCTTGTTATTTCATTTCATCATCATTTTATCATCCATGTTTACCTCACCCCTATTGACCTTCTCCACATTTTCACCTCAATATACTCATTAAAACCCAGAAAAATCCTACTCTAGTCACCCAATACCTCGTCCCGACTAACCAAAGTCCTTTGTGTAATCACAAAGGAGACCAAAAGCTTGTTCTATGACATTTCCACATCTCATAGTAACCGGGACCAGTTACACCTAACCACCATCGGTCACCCCTGACTGACATTGGTCTCTATGTTTTTCCACATAGCCCTAAACAAAGACCTACCCACCTAATTTTATCTCACCCTCATTCACCTGTGATCTACCTAATACCTTTATCAGACCTGCAGAGACCCAAAACCAATCATTCAACCTTTGGATTCTATTTTAGCTTAGCATGTTAGATTAGATATATTTCTTATTGTGTTTTAAAGTGAGATACCTAAATCATTTTAAAATAAAAATAGGATTTAATTTGTTTACAACATTGAGTTGTTTAAAATAGTGGACTGACAACCATCTAGGAAGTATCATACTTCTTGGATCTAGCTTACAATAGGTAGCTCACTGCACATATTGTTTAATTCTTTCTGGTGGTCTTGTTTTCATTACAGGTAGTTCCTCCTAGCCAAAAGGAAGCTCTCACGATCAACTATGGATTCAGAAGTCATATGCACACAACAACCTTTTATCCAATTTTGCACACATGGCAAGATTAGACAAGGGGTTCCTATCACATTCAAAATGAAATAGTAGTCCCAGGAACCCATCTTCAGTTATTATCAAGATACAAAAATTAAAAATAATTCTTAAATTACATATGAGAGATCACCTAGCATCGAAAGACACCCAATTTATCTCAACTCAGTGAAGAGTTTTGGGTCAAGTTGATAGAGAATCCAGTGTCAAATTGATAGTCATCTCAAAAATCATCTTGGTAGAGACTCTCAGTTGTAAGAGCTCGACGATGGTCTTGTTAATGCAAAATATAGCTCGTTAAAAATTGACGAATGAAAGGAACTCTACAAGGATCTCCGTGGAGATTGATGCAAAAATATCTGAAGGCCAAGTTAGGGAGAGTCAAATTTAACATGATGCCAGGTTTAATCCATTAAGACAGTGCTCGACCAACCACTTGGGAGAATTATCTTATTTGACCAAGATGATATGAAATTATGCAGATATGGGAGGTTCAACATCGTTGAATCTTGGGTTTGTAATTACATAATGAAAGGACTTCTATTGACCTAGGAAGATAGTATAAGCACCATAGAATACCAATGTAAAATTGAGTCAAACTGACATCTTAAAAAGAGTTGTGAATTATAATGGTGTTTAGACCTTCCTCGGTTAAGTATCCGGTGCACAGGCAGCAGGCATGTTACAGTATAGTAAGAGTTCTTTTGAGCACTTCGAACAAGCAAGTTGTCCAACTATGTTGTTATCTGTTCAGCATTGAATGCATCCTCAAATTCAGGATTTTCCTTCAAGATATTTTTATGAAAATCAATTAAGTGACAGTGAGAGTGTTACCGGGAGACCTGATGAAATTTATTACAAAGATTCTCTATCGATACCTTACTTGTTTTACAATGTAACTCATGGAAGTGGATCTCATAGAGGTGGAACTGTTTCATATCAGAATATTCATGAAGAATAATTTTCTTTACAATTATATGGGCATCTTCAACGAGCCACTAGGTCATCAGGCATAAAGGTTTTTGTCAAAATTATCACACCTTACAAGCTACAGCTGAAATGTTTACACCAAGAAAATGATGTCTCCTCACGCTGAGTGGAAAAGTGGAAATCTGTGGCCATCTGTCCAAAATGAAATATGGCCAAATGATAACAAAACCCCGCACTCCAATCGTAGACATGGAAAATAAGGCAACCATTGCCAAGGGAAATGACGTGATGTCAATCCACTAAAAAAACTTTTGGTGTGGGAGAAGTTTGAGTCTACTGCCAAAAAATTGGGAGCACGATCATGGAAATCCGTAGGTAATTCCGCACATGGGAAACATTTCACTATATTTCCAAGTGGGTTTTTATGAATGACAGACTGAGTAGGTAATTCCACGCATGGGAAACATTTTACTATATTTCCAAGGTTAGAGATTTTATGATGGGAGTCCAAGTTGTTCACTCTGGGTAGGGGAGATTTAGGGAAGCACCACCAAGTGGAAATATTGGGTTGGTAAACCATGATTAGAATTCCATGAATGGGAGAAATTAGATGAAATTGCCAAGTGGAGATCATAAGATGGTAATTCATCATGAGAATTCCACATAGTTTGGAGTGGTCTGAGTCTTTGTGTGAGACACCAAGAGGAAGTTGATGACCGAGGGATGGCGAGTGAATCGCCATATAAACTGGTGAATAAGGAATGACACTAGGTTTGAGGAATGAGTCAAATGCTGAGTGGAGAAGTGAGTGCATGAAGATCAAAGGATGTGAGGAAAGAAAGGCCAATCAATCATTTCATTATGTGCCTTTATCTGCAGACACACAAGGATTCTTTGATCATCCTTGGTGAGATTGTAGAAGACAAATTTCACATCCACTCTTACATGGACTATGGATTGGGTTCCATAGATCATACAAAGAAAGTTTCTCTTTTCATACAGATCCACCCTTGTTAGGATTCCAATCAAAATACTGAACTGTTCAGACTTTGAGTCAGCTTTAATGGCTGCCACGACCTTCTCCTCATCCTCTTTATAATTCTAAACTCAATGTGGGTAGGTGACAAGCTCCCATGCATAGGCAGCAGGCATGTTGCAGTATAGTAGAAGCCTTTTGAATGCTTCCAGCAAGCAGGTTGACCAACTATGTTGTTATATTTTCAGTATCGAATAGCAGTTGTAGGAAACAAATATTCACTTCCGTGTATGATGGATTGGAGTCATGCTATTCAAGGCTTCATAAAATTTCCCTGAATTAGGAGATGAAGGTTTATTATGGTGCAGAATGAAACGATTCATATTGCTCAACATTTTTTGTGTTGTTTTATGAAGTTTAAACGTGGAATGCATAAATGGCCTCGAGTTAACCAAGGAAAATGATAAGAATCAAGTTTGATAGCTCACCATTCGAAGGACTCAATGCAAAAGAGCTCGATTTCCAAGGTAAGGAAAGAGTTGGTGTGGGGTTCAAAATCGAGTGCAACACCGAGTTAGAGGATTCAAAGCTCATCGAGTTTCCCTATATGCAAATTCTATCCACATGGACCCCCCTCCTCTTCAAGTCAAATAGGTCTATGGGGGGGTCCCGAAATTATGTTAATTAAATTAATATTTATTATTAGTATTTAAATATTTTATTTAAATATTCTTTTAATTAATTGGGAAGACTAGGTCATCAGACAATTAATGACCCATGATGGGACCTTCTGAGGTGGTTCAACTAACTTTAATAAATACATCATGGGCCTTCAATTTAGGAATGTAATTATGACCTTTCCTCTTCTTTCACACATATTCTTCTATAAATGTAAGTTGGAAGCTCATTTCAAAGGGTTCCTACAGTTCAGACAAGTTGGACAGTTAGATATCTCAGGCGAGTGTATACTTTTCAAGAGTCCTCTCTCTTTTGCAAGTTGTTCTTGTGTGTTGAGAGAACTTTCAAGCCTCCTCTTCAAGACTGTAATGGAAATTATTGCCTCTTCTAGATGTATGATGCATTGTGCATGTTATTGAAGCAATAAAAGTGTGTGTTTTGTGACTAATCTCTGTCCTTTCATCCTTCTGTGCTTCTTTGTGCCTTTCTCCTACTTGCAAGTACACTGTGCAAGTTTAAGTTCTATTGCAGGTTCTTGGAGTTCTGTGCTTATTGAGTGGTAGAGTATTACATGCAGTTGAGTTGTGATGTCTATTTGTTGGTGTCGAATCACAGCACCCCTGGGACTCTGCAACTCGATGGGTTGAGAATCTCAGTGTGATTACACAACATGGAGCTTTTCCCAAGTGTGGGACCTTGCGAAATCGGAAAAGCTCTCCGGATGAAGGCCGGCTCCTATTCCTCTGTTCAGATGCACCAATAAAACGCAGAGAGTCTACTAAAACCTAATCTAACTACCAAGGAGACAGGGAGAGAGAAATGCATAAAAACAAACCTAAGCTAAGGAGGTGATGCACCGAGGAATGAAGAACATACGTTTTGCCAATTAAACACAGACCACAGAAATGCAATGCAAAATCATGCACAGATAAACATATTCACAGTGAAAGATCAGGAGGATAATGCAAAATGAAACACATAGAGGGTTGAGAAACATCCACAGTCATGCATTTATTTGCTCTGAAGGTTGATACAATACACTGCAAAAAATGCCCAGAGGCAAAGGTGCATTACAGTTTCAGATGGGAGGTTTGAGCTCCACAACTCTACCTGCCAAAGAGAAGAAGGGAGGGGCCAAAACAAGAATGTCCAACCTTTAGAAAGAAGCCCCTCCTTACAATTTATAGGAAGAATGAGAGAGAGAAGAGAGAGAAAGTCCAAATCTACCCCAACCACCTCAGGTTGTATTTAATTCATCTCATTATGGTGGTAGGTGAGGACCATATCAAACCCCAAAAGTGGCAAACCATTTTTAAGAACTTTTTCCCACCCAATTAAAGATATCCAGTCGTAGTTAGGTAGAGGACGCCGTAGGCTTTCCGAAAAGTCCAACCTTGTGTGAATCGGAGCTCCCAGTCAAAAGTTATGGCCATCTGAATATCTGGGTCAGGGTCTGCTTCCTGTCAGCACTCAGAATGTTGTGCCTCCTGAAGGTGCGCCATAGGCGCATCCGTGTGTGTGTCGACATCTTCTTACGTGCGCCAAGGAGTAACTTTTGCCCCGTTGGCACTCATTGTCATGCACCACTTCTGTGCACCATGGGTGCATTCTTTCTTATGTCGACACTCATTTCTGTGCACCTCTTCTGTGCGCCATGGGCGCATCCATTTTGCTGTTGACACTCATTGTCATGCGCCACTTCTCTGCGCCATGGGCGCATTATTTCTTATGTCGACACTCATTTCTGTGCGCCTCTTCTATGCGCCATGGGTGCATCCTTTTTTGCTGTCGACACTCATTTCTGTGTGCCCCTTTTGTGCGCCATGGGTGCATCCATTTTGCTGTCGACACTCATTGTCGTGCGCCCCTTTTGTGCGCCATGGGCGCATCCATTTTGTTGTCGACACTCATTGTCGTGCGCCCCTTTTGTGCGCCATGGGCGCATCCATTTTTGTGTCGACACTCATTTTCGTGCGCCCCTTTTGTGTGCCATGGGCGCATCCATTTTGCTGTCGACACTCATTGTCGTGCGCCCCTTTTGTGCGCCATGGGCTGAGGTTTGAATTTCTTTGGTTTCCATATTCTTCTGCTTGTCTATATCTACCCAGGGGGAAGATATATACAACACTATTCACCCTTCTTGAGTTCATCCTTCTTTACTGAAGGAAAGTAGTGATATATTTCTCGGTCCGATAAATTTTAACAAAGGGAACACGTGTCTCTTAGTTTGTGGTATCATGTACCCTCTCTAAGTTGCAGTAGGTGAAGTTGACCTGTGGTGCACATGCCCTCTTCAAATCAACCCTTCATGAGTCTAGAAACACCATTTATTTGGTGCATCACCATCCCTAGTATAGTTTCATATCTATAAATCTCTTTCCCTAAAACCCCATGAAAATGTTAGCATAGGACTAGATAATAATTTTTGTTACACTAGGAGTAGTACAACACTTAGTTTAGGAATAGGAAGTCGGCCTTCTCCGGAGGTTCACCTCGAGCCCAAGTCCCACAGCTTGAGAGGTGATCCCATGTGTCCCAATCACACAAACATCCTATTCACATTCTAGCCATTCAGAGGGTGTAGTGATTTGGCGATAACAGTTTTTGGAAAGCCCGGTGGGACAGAATTGGTACTTCTCTTCTCAATTACATAACTTAAATTACCTGGTGACTCTATATCTCTGGATTCCAAATCTCAGTACGATAACTTATGCGAAGAATTCAGACAAGATCTTCTTTGAAGAATGACATAAATTATTAGCATACCAAATTTTCCTTGTCTCCTCCAAAGAGAAGAAGAAGAGGAATTTCCACATCCCTAGTTACAGATTTACCTTGTAGGGGTCATTCGAATCCTCCTTACGAAAGGTTTCCTCCACCTAGGAATCAATCACTTTTTAAATATGTTACATGGTGAGGATCCAAGTTTTTACTACATCCAATGCAATCAGTCACAATACTTATTAAAAAATAGATGTGACTTGACTACATCATCTGTAGCACTCAAAAGTATACCCATTTCTACACGAGGGAAACTCATCCTAATGTATGGGGGAATATCTTCTATATATTCTCCTACAATTATGTTCTCCACATATATAGGTCACCTGATGATCACAAGAAACAGTTACAACCCATCATATTTTTTTCAAGGGAAAACCACTTCAATGTAGTTTCGTGGTTAGGTGTTGGCAACTATCAAACAGGTTCAACCTTGTAATAAAATGGGAGAAATGGATCATCTAAGTTTTTTTTAGTATTTAAATTAATCTCTCTATCATTTTCATGGAAGTCAACTATCCTCCACACATATGGTGTTAGAGGAGACATCCTGTAGTAATCCATGACTGATACATCACATTCTCACAACTAATAAAGATCCCCTAGGATTTGGAATTGTTGATTCCGGTGAACCACATCAAGCCATTTACATATAATGCAAATCTTATACTATATCCTGTGAGCTCATCCCTGAATAACTCTCTAGTAAGGTTTATATATCCAGTCCATGGTAGGGTTTAACACTATCCTAATGCTATATCAAAGTATGCCATGTAGTGTCTAGGAATCCCCTCCTACATATCAACCATCATGATACAAATATATTTGGATGGTCCTATTCAGACCTAATGACCTCTAATTAACTCTACATCTTACAAATAATCATACTATCATAGGCTCCATATTTATAATAGAATTCATTGGTTATACAGCACCTTCAATGGCTCTCCAAATCTAAGCATCTTACAAATGACCTATGTATGAAGTGGGATAACATACACCATCGCCAAACATATTTGGCATTTTCATCCTCGTATCGACTGACATATCTACCAGGCAACCTAGTATGATATGGGACAACCCCCACTTCCATATAATAAGACAAAATCATGCAATATCAAACTAATTGTAATAAAATTCCAAAATTGTGGAACCCTAGTTAGCCTCATAATGGAACTACAGGTAGATAGTTACAAACGTTCTAAGGCCCTTGAAATTTCAGAACCCAACCAAAATTTTCATAGCTCATGTAAAGTTATAGTACTCGTGACACATCTACTTGTAATACATCTACCCTTCTCTCCTAATATTAGGAGACTTATAATATTATATACATTCCTCTAATTACACAGATCAGGGTCCCCTAGGGCTAGGAGGCCAAAACCATGTTAATACTGTCAAGTTGGTGTTGCGAGGCTTACATAATACATTGATAGAGAGTGCATCAGGTTGATTGCGAAGAACTCTCCCAAAATGGAAACATGTCATGGAATTAGCCCTACCAGCCAATAAGAATCCCAGACCACCCTCGATTTTGATTAGACCTAGTGTAATAAGGGTATCTGCCTATAGTGGCCTAGGAAACATAAAACTTCTTCTTGAAGATGCACAGTATCCCTCTGCAATCATGAATTAACACAAATGATAAAAGATATGTATTGCAAGATCACGATTATAGGTGAAGCGAACTCTTTTCAAATTACAAATAGAGGCTGAAAATACATACAATACATACATATGTGTCACGTGTGTGTGTGTGTCGTGTGTGTGTGTGTCGTGTGATGTGTGTGTGTGTGTGTGTGTGTACAGTGTGATGTGTGTGTGTGGATGTGTGTGTGTGTGTAGTGTGTCTTAGACACTTTTTCATGTGTTGAGCTCAAGGTTTTGATGAAAAAATTTACAGTGATCATATGCCATCTAGTTTGATAACCATACAAGACTATATAATGATGAACCCTACCGGTAAATAATTCACCATTCGGTAGGGTCATGTAATCTTGGTGGTCTCTAAATTTGAGGTTGGTTGTAGGCTGATTATGAAAATGTTCAAAATCACTAGCGGATTTTTCAACAAAATAAATAGTTGAGAGGTGTTGACAGGGATAGTCTCATTGAATGTTGGCATAAAATGGTAATTTAGCATGGGATAGATACAAGGATTGTTTAGATGAAGGTGTAAAGTGCAGGGTGCTGGTAGGTGGTAGATGAAGGAATGAGTTTTTAAGTTCCCTATCAATCGACAGGCTCAAGATATGGTGCTGTATGAAACATGACACTAGTGTGACTGCTTCCTGAGGTTTCATGATGCAGGTACACAAGTTCTTTGTTGAAAGTAAAACATCTAGGTTTTATGTGTTAACTCCAAAGTAGTCCCACATGTATCTAAGAGGTAATCTTAAGATGTTGCTATAAATCCTCTTCATGATGACAAATATGATAGTGTCAAATGAAACATGGGCTCTGGTTAAACAAGATGCAGTCTTGGTCTTAATGTCCTTAAGACATAGTGCAAGCACGGCTTTTTGTATTGATAAACTTGATAAAGAAATTTAGGCCAAGCATAATTTGTGATGTGTTTTGACACCGATGATTTCTCCTCCTCCCGATCAATTGTTCTACAGGTCAAATCTTGTAAAGGCATGTTTAAGGCCTTTTGAAGGCATGGTTATTAAAAAAATCTAGGTGAACCGATGGTGAAATACGCAACCGAGGACAGTCGAGTAGGAACCGATGTCAAATAGGTTAAAGACTTAAATAAGCATTGGTAAAAGTAGCCAACTAAGGTCAACTCCTTGTGTTGAGGACAAATTAGTTGCAAGTCAAAATTCAAAAGGAGAAACAAGAAAATTGGTTTTTGATTAGGTACCGAGCTCTAGGAGTAAATAGTCATGGGTGTGGATGTGGACCAGAGTCATAGGGTCTTAATTAGGAATTGATCGTTCATATGGTTAAATATCTACATCTGAATGATCAAAGCATTAATAAATGTTGGTGGAATGGATTCATGGAAATGTGGATATTATCAATTGGAATGAGGTAAAATGATTCCCTAATGCTTTAATGAAAAATCCTTAAGAAGTTAAGTTGGTTTAAACAGGTCCCAAAACTCTAATTTTTGATGCGGTAGGAAAAACATGATTTTCTTTTGTCTCCAAATTTTGTGGGAATTCTAAATTTATGATTAAATATGTATAGAAAACTCGTCCATAACTCATCTTTAGTGGTGGTGGCATACTCCAGGTGTCAATGAGAAGATACGAAGTGGTTACCTCTATTTTGTGTATAGGTTTTACTTGTGTACAAATGTGTCACAGATTTCAGGTAGTGTGAAATCAGGGAAAGGGTTGATAAAGGAGTAATATGGTGTTGATGTGCCCTAAGTGGTGAATGATGAAGTTTTAGGTAGGGTATTTTAAAAAATTTGTGAAGCAGGACACCGAAAATGACCAGTAGTGTGACTAGGGTACATGGCTTGAAGAAGTAAAAACAAGCAATTCATAGGCAAAGGTCGATAGTTTATCCAAACAAGGGTGATATAATCCTGGTATCCAAGGCATAGGAAGTAGCTCCAGGGGATATAACGGGTCAGGTATAGGAACATTTAGGCATGTTCGGCAATACCAAATGGTTGGTTTGGTTGAGATAAATGTCATGGTCTTGGTCTAGGTAAATTTTGTCGACTGATCAAGTCAAGGACCCTAATCATGCTAAAACACGAACAGGTGAGCTCGATTGAACAAAAAGCTACATGATGGGTGGATAAAATTGTATTGTGTTGAGGTTGGGTGAGGTATTTAATTGGTGCGGCCTTGGGTCAGGCCAAATGGTTGGGTACGGCCTTGGGTCGGGTGAAATAGGTTGGTTTCGGCCTTGGGTCGGGCCAAATGGTTGGGTGCGGCCTTGGGTCGGGCCAAATGGTTTGGTTGCGGCCTTGGGTCAGGCCAAATGGTTGGGTTCTGGCCTTGGGTTGGGCCAAATGGTTGGGTTGCGGCCTTGGGTCGGGCCAAATGGTTGGGTTGCGGCCTTGGGGTGGGCCGGGTTAGTTGGTTGCGGCCGTGGGTCAGGCCAATGAAGTTAACAAAGGGTTTTTAGCAAAGGTGGATATAGGCGATGTTGTGAGAAAGGGCGAGTAGTAAATAAGGGTAGAAATTTGGGGAAGAGTTGGGATAAAACTGCTGTCGATTATCTGTGACCGATATTGGTTAGGTGACCGATATCGGTTCCTTAGGGCACAATAAAACCGATATCGGTTATAGGTGAAAAACCTATAAAAAGAAAAATACGGTCTGTCATTGTCACATTGTCACTTTGAAACACAATTTGAGTTGTTTGAGGTGGAGTGTTGAGATTGGAGCATTTGTCGGTTGAGGTGGAAATATTTGAGTGGAGAAGTGAGTGGTTAGTGGGCCCGAGTGAGTAGGAGGCAACAGTTGATTGGTGGATGACCCAGCAGAGGAGAGGTAGAGCTATGGCATAGCCAGGAGGAGTAGGAGGTGCTGGACCAGCTAGACCACCACCACCCATCCCACCACGACAACATGTCATCGTACCGGTAGGTTCGAAACCCTTCATTGTGTGAATTTGATTGTGTTAAGCTGGATTCAGATTTTGCGTAGGAATGTAAGGTTTTTAGAAAATAATTAATAAATGGAAAATTATTTGAAAAAAGGAGAGGGTAGATAGGTGAAATAGGACAAGGTGGCAGGGGTGGGTAGGTTTTTAGGGTGTTTGGCTGGGTATATAACGGAGAAATAGGGAAACAATGCCTTTGGGGGAGTGGGTGGCCGCGTCGGGTTGCTTAACTCTTTTCAAGTGACCCGATTGCCGTCACTAAGCGACCGGCATCGTCACTCAGTTTTTGGGGCAGTGGGGTGTGGGGGTGACCGAATGCAGTCAAACGTTTGACTGGCATCGTTGGAGAGGGGACCGGGTCAAGTTATGGGTGACCGTTACTGGTCCGCATAGTAGGAGTTTCTATTTTTGTTGCATGGTTTTGTTATGGTTTTTGGGGTTCATTTCTTGTTGGTTGCGATGTTGTGTTTTTGTTGGTATTTATGATTTGGTTTTTGTGTTTTGGGTGGGCCGCTGGCTGGGCACTCTTGTCCGCCGCCCGGTGTGGTGGAGGTGTTGTTCTCGATCAATGGTGGGTCGGTGGATCACACACGGGGGTATAGCGGGTTCCCGTTAGTTTTTGTGATAAAGAGTCGCGGCCCTTCAGTTAGGTGGCTTTAACAGGCACGTCCGCACTGACGTTTTTTTTGTGGGGACATGCTTCCCCCAACTTTTGGGACGGATGGGCCAACGTGTTCGTAGCGCCTGGGCAGTATGCGCGAGGTAGGACTTAGCGGCTCCCGCGGTATGGGGTGATCGCAAAAGGATCACGTCTGAGTGTCGCCCTCATCGAGAGATGGGATCCTGCGACCAATGTGTTCCATCTCCTGGACTGGAGAGATGACCATTACATTTGGAGGATTTGATCCCATCCTTAGATTACCAATTGATGGAGAGGTAATCTTCCAGTTGGACACCTAGCTCTTCATGGACAAGCATCGTTACAGGTAGTCGGTGATGCAGCCGCTCTATTTGACTATCACAACCTCGCGACGCATCGCCTACTAGAGATATGTACCGTGACCCACCGATATGAACAAATGGCTTGCATGTTGATGATGAATCCCATCACATCTTCCCCTCCCCGGACATAGAGGGAGCTTGCTTTCCATGGTCGCGATGGGGTTTTACATGAGATGTTTGAGGAGCATACATTCATGCGTGGGCCTATTATTACTAGTGCAGTATCACCGAGAGCTGTGGGCTACGCCGGATGAGGTGAATTCAGATTTTCTCTACATTTTTGTGACACACTTCTGGGCCATATGACATATCATATGCATTCGAATAGTTAAGGGGCCGTTGTTTTCAGGGCAGCCCCAGCACCAGGGCCACAGGTGATTTACAGATATGGGTTTGCAGATGGGTGGTTGGGGGTTGGGGGCCAGCCACGCGTAGTTTCTCGCCAGACGAATTTAGCATATTAACCGGACATGTATTAGAGGGCTTTGACCGCTTTTAGATATTGGATGGAGACCGTACGAGGTCATCATCCCCGCGAGAGCCCGATCACAGTTTACGGTGGATCCAGTATAACATTCTGGAAAGCATGACGGAGGCCGGGAGAGTAACGAGCGATACCCTAAGAGGGTAAATCGACAATAGCTGTGCTACAACAGATGAGGCCCCCCCTTCCCCTAGTATTTGGGGTGATGTAGAGGCCCACTGCCGTACCACAAGCCTATGGCCGCAGATTTGGGTACCGATTGGTAGGAATATGATACAGTGGATGACGCTGGGTGTACAGGATCTTTTTGGTATGGTGGGCCAGGGGAGAGAGCTGCGAGAGGAGAGCACACCGCACAACCATACTTAGCGCTGTTAGAGCAAGAGGACAGATCAACGGACAGGAAGTTGTTACAACCCAAGACAAAACCAAACGGGGTATCTTTCTATCCTCACAGGCACAATAGGTGTCCTACATCCTACCGGGGAAGTTAGCCCAGCACATGTACAAGGCCCAGCCACAGGCACCACCGCCAGGTACAGGTACCGATCACAGTCAACCACCCTAGTTACAAGCTGTTACAAAACCCCTTCACCCACCAACTTCACCATCATAGGCATGGTTATGGTACACCACTGGGCATAGTCCCAGGCACCGGCAGAGACAAAGGGTGTACTAGTAGGACAGGGGCCCAGTGGTATAGAGTCGGGGGACTATACCCCAACAAGCTTTGTTTTCACTCTGGCCCTATATGGAGGCGATAGCAGAGGCCCGTCTATCAGGACATCCTTGATGGTACCGGGTTTGACTATCAGCCGTATGCGGCGCATTAAGCCAAGACCCTTGCATAGTCCCAGAGATCCCAGGTGGTGCAGCATACCGTTTGTTCTGTTACAGGAAGGAGACGAGAGGCAAGCACATGGACCCGTAGGAAGATGGCAGAGGGCGTGGGAGAGCGGAGGGATCCCGGTCGGAGAGAGTATGTTTGTTGTAGTGGATATTTAGATAAAGGCACCAATCTGGTAAACCGGCTATGTAAGAGGCCTGTGCCCACATATGATTCTTTCATTTATTTAGTCATTATTGTATATACCCGGCCTGCGAGCCGAGTACAGGTTTTACCATTGATCTTGGCCTTCGAGCTGATATACTTTTTGTATATGAGAGAACCAGCCTATGAATGCCGATTCGATATTTTGACTAGTTTTTTTTGAGGCCTGTTTGCAGATTTTGTATTATTATAATCATAGAGGCCCCTATGTAGGGCAAGTTGTATATTTGAAACTGTAGGTATATATATATATGATGATTTTGACCCACATTGGTGGTAATGGAATGGTGTTTGATGTCTTTTTGTGATGGCTTTTTTGAAATGGGAATGTTAGATAGTTTTGGATCCACCTGTTTTCTCTCGTGCTGGTGTTGCTGTCCTTTTGTTGCTGGGCTGTCGTTCTTATTGGATGAGAGTTTAATTTGCCATGTTGGTGGTATTGAAAATGTTTGGCTGTGGTTTTGTCACTGACTTACGGGTTTTGTGAAATTGAAACGTATTTAGCTGCTGACTTGATCCAAATGTGTATAAGATTGATGTATTTTGATATCGGTTGTGTGATGGCTTTGGTTGTTTTTTGTACTCTGGATAGATTTCTGTTGATGAATTTGTGACTGCGCTTCTTTCACCCGCAACCTCTCGCTACTGGGTTTGTTTCTTAGGAAAAGGGATGGGCGCCAACACAAAATTTACAAAAGGAAGACCGGCTTGTTTTCCGACACAATGGTGTACCATGACGCGATCTCGGTGTATCTAACACAACCGCTGTCGTATCTATATGACTGATATCGGTTGATGTACCGATATCGGTTATGCAAGAATGAATTTTTCCCCTAAAAATAACCGGCTTTGGTTGGCACTTAAGGAGTTCTTATTTTTAGCATTCTTATTTTTAGAGTCTGCCACAAATTAAATATGTGATGCGACAACTATTGACGACTGCTACATGTAATTGCAATGAAAGAATTAGTGATAGGAGTAAAGAGATAGGTTAAGAAGATCGTGGGCTAAGATTCAGAAGGGCGAAAGACAAGTTATTATTTTGAAGATTGTAGTGAAACACATGGCTTAATAGGAGAAGCATCCAGCAGGCAGGGACAGGGGGAGACGGTTTTGCTGGCCCCACCTGCTACATCCCGAAAGTAACTAGTTTTGGTTGTAATTTGATTCTTGCATTTTTTGTGAATAGGATTAGAAGTGTAAGTGGGTAGAAGATGAGAAAGAAAGGTGTATAGCAAGGGTTTTGGATGGGGTTAGTGTATGGGTAGGTTAAAACAATGGTTGTACGTATGTTTTTTTTTAGGTAACTTAGGAGTAAAATCTGGCAAACTCTTGTGGTGTATGTTTTTAAAAAGCAAGGTAGGTATATTTTTTTTGACAATGACCGGTAATCGTTAGAATAACCGGAATCATGTTAGAAAACGGTATCGGTTCTTCATAACCGATATCGGTCACTGAGAGAGGTTTCCAGAACTTGAGAAAAAAACCCGTAAGATTTATTCTTTTTGAATCATTATGTGTTCTTTTGATGTAGGCAGGTAGAATCAGGGTTAAGGATGAATATACTGTGCACAACGTTGTTATCACAAATCCAAGCGTATGTAACCGAACACATCTGAATGGGCATTGATACAATCATTTTGGGTTAAGTGAATCCGCTATTATATTCCAAGAATCACAATGTACCAGCGATGTTTGCAAGGTCGTGAGTTTTAGAGATGGAATCCAGAAAAGAATACCTCGACTGCCAACAGGGGAGATGACATCGACTTTTGGAAGATGTGTTTCCGTATTTTGAGATCGGAGTCCCAAGATAGGAAAAACATGTAGAGGTTTTTCCCTTTCCTAGCCACGGGGCGGTCATGCGATAACAGATTTATTGGTCAGCTGCATGAGGATTTGACACAACCAAAACTTTCGAGGTTGTCTTTTACGTAGGGTACAAGGTATGCAACACCCCCGAGAACAAGGTTGGCCCGTGCTATTAATGAGAGCAATGGTGTATTAATGCTTGCCCTGAGGGGGAAGGGAAGATTTCCAAACGTGTGATGAGTGTGAGTTGGGGAATGATAGAAATGAGTGTGACTTTCGCATGGGCACCCAATATCTAGCAAGTTATATAGGGGTCTAGGGGCCCTGCAAGCGAAAACTAGGACGACACTGGATTGTTCATACTTATTACATTGTTGGGCTATGCATCATTGTTTTTTTGTGCGTCCAATAAGTCCTAGCCCCCGGAGTCGGGTATAGTTCCGTGCTTGCCAGGGACTTATTTATGTCTTCCAGTTGGGGTCCACGCGAATGGGGTCCAAACAAGCACAGAACGAGATGCCGCAATACTAACCCAAACAACACTCAGGTTGATAGCTACACGCGTATTATATACATGTATGGGAGATGTGAGACTTGTAGATATTTGTTTTGGAGCCTTACAAGAAAACCTATGGTGACATCCACATAATAGGAGTTGAGAGGGTGTAAGGAGCAATTGGATGGATCGCAATGCACAGCAGGGTGAGGTAACAAGAGGATTCCCTAGATCGCGTGCGGTGAGCACTTTGGGTGGTTTGGGTTTGTTTCATGATTACCAATGACATCTTAACCATACATGAGGATCGCGCCAAGCAAATCATTCCTCACCTCCCCGCCCTCACACCTCCAAGAAGGGCCAAAAGAGATAGCGAGCCAATCGTATGGTAAAAATGGATGCGGAACGACAGAGGCCTATAGGTATGGTGGTAGTCAAAGGCTATTAGGTTGCACATGGTGCCCGACTATCTTGTGATTACGCGGAGAGATTAATCTCAGGAGTTGGCTCACCAGTTCAAACACGTGAATGGACATGGGATTGTTAGAGGGTTTCACAATTTAACGAGTTGAGAGACTATAGTAAGATTCCTCCACCACGCAGAGGACGTATTCGTCATGTTACAGGAGATGTTGCGGATCAATTGGAGGAACTAATGGTAGTTGCGGCACCTATTGAGGAGGAGAGGCCAACTAAGTGGCAAACCGCTGATCACATCACCACCTATTTAGGAGGAGTGGCAGGGGTCTATACGTGATTTCATAGGAATATAATAATAATAATGGGATGCCGACCTACTAGTTCGATGATAGAGAAGATGTATTTGTTGACATCTAAAATAAAACTAAGATGTATGTGGTTTTGATTGATGATAATAATAAGAATGGTTGTTTTTGTGATGTTTTTTTTGTTTTGTTGAAAAGGATAGATGAATGTTGGCAAATAGAAATACACAAAAATATTATATTACAACACATGATAGGTAGGTCGGGGATGGTCTAGCTAACCTTGGGAGACTCCTGTATCCTAAGTGCCTGCTACATAGCCCATTGCACAAAGCAAGGAGGGCCTCGAGACGAGTAGTTTCTCCCTTAGGACTAGGAGAGGTGAATTCATTATTGGGATGGTTAGGCAATTTTGGTTGGTTGGTTGTGTCCAACATATTGATATTGATATTGGTAAAGATCATGTTGTTGGTGTTGGTAATGAATTGGTGATTTTGGAATACGGTATAAGTGACGCGAAAGTTAGCCTACCCAAGTGTAGGTAACCCATGTCCTGGTAAGATCAACACATAATCCTAGATTCGAGTCAAAGAGGAAAAGTGCTCCGTAGGTGAAAGAGCTAAACACACCACAGAAATAATGTAGAATGAGCTTGAACCCCTATGTACCGGGTGCATAAACGAGAAAGTCCAATAGGTGAACATAGTTGTATGACAACAATATATCAGTTGAACATCCCTTCCCTTGAGGCTGGTTGTTTTAACAATGGTGGAATGTGAAGTGGATGGGTGTAGCTGAGACACCGGAAATTGTTATAACGTGAGTATTTCGACGAAAGAGAACCTAACCCAAAATTACAAAAAACCCCCCAAATCCTGAACTCAAAATTCTTTGAATGTGCTTTTATTTTGCTAAATATAGACTGATCGATGCGGGAAGTTACAAGGGATATTTTTTTTGTTTCATCATATTCTTGAGGTCTTCATGAAGCTGATCAATGTGAGAAGCTTCTGATAAAGGGCTTCTGTGGTATAGCTTTTCCTTCAGGAAGCAGTCTATTTATAGTAGCAGATTCGGTTTTTCGTGCATAGTTTGTCCTTCGAGGGAGAAGTCGATATATAATTTTTAGAGAGCTATGTTGTCCTTTTGACGTAAAGCATCTATTTGGTAGGAAGGTTTGACTCAAAAAATCCCTTAATGATGTGTCTTTTAATACTTTGGAAGTCCATGGACTAGACTAAAAAAGGAGGAAGCATCTTTTTTAAAGGGGGATGAGAATCAAACATGTGAGCGTTGATTTGATTGTGAGATGTAGGAAACAAACGTGTATGTGGTGGTAAAATGACTCCAGGGATGAGGCGTAGGTAGATAAGAAGTGATAACCACTAAAGTTCAATAGTAGAATGGTCGACTATCAAGCTTAAGTGTTTAGGCTCAGGTGACATTAAGAAGTGGCTAAACGCGATAGTGCATGATCCATAAGTGTGAGTGATTCTGTCAGGCCCATCCAATTTGGAGCAAATTTCCACGTTTTCTTCCCTCTTTCTAGTTTGGTTACATGTGATTGTCTCTTTGCGGACACGATCACCACCTTAAAGGTACGCTCATGAAGTCGTTTATCTAAGCCACCGCTTTGATGCGTTTTTTGTAGATTTGAAGGTGTTCAAGAGCCGTAAGAATGCCGCTCATCAAGAACTTCTAATTGGGCGTAACTCGCTCTTGTGAAATCATCAGTGGTGAGAATATCCTGAAGAGATTTCTGAGGGAGGTATTTTGTAGTTTGAAGCAAGGACCACCTCGGTCCAGATACCAAAGAAAATTGTGTGGCATAGTGGAGGTACGAATGCTAGTACAAAGCCGCCAAGCAAAGTGAATGTGATCTGCCAAGTTTTCCAGATTCATTAACTTTCATGAGGATTTGGTCAGGTTTTCTTAAGAATTCGGCCTTGTCCTATCGCTTGTGGATAGTAGGGTGGATACGAACTCAGTTAATACAAGTTGTCACAAAAGGTCTTTTGCAACAACTTATGTGAAAAGTTTCATTATTTTTGTTATCCAGGAGATGAGGACACCAAAACAAAAGATATGTGGTGGTTATGACCTCTACAATTTTTTTCTTTTTTAGTTGCAATTAGTTGAAATAAGCCTCCACCCTTTTGTGTAATAAGTCGATTGCCGTGATTATCCATTCGATGACATTGTGACAGGGTGGATGAATCTCCCCATAAGTCTCAACTAAACCCCCATTGTGAGGAAAGGCCAAAGATCTCATCTCATGCGACCTGTATCGATGGCTAGGATATGTTGAATGTTGGCATGTTGGTTGACACATAACCCACACTTCACTCGTCGGAGTAGTCCTTATTGAGAGTAGGCCAATAAATAACTAAAGGCAAGGATTTGTTTGGGCCATGGCAAAGGCTGCTAAAATGTCCCCCACAAATAACCGTCATGGACCCTTTTGGCTGGTATAGGTGATCGCCATGCCGTAGCATCGACGGAGGATAACCGTCAAAGCCACGTTTATAACGATCCCCCATGAATGACTAAGAGAAACACGTTAAGAAAAGCGGGTTTGCCAATACTAGTTAGGTCCAGGTGGGAGAACAGAGGTTGTAAGGTAGTCCTGAATTTGTGGTAACTTAGGTATCCTACAAATTAGCAGACACATTATTTTATCATCCAAACAAACCCGGGGCTGAGTAAGATGGGGCAAAGAGTTGTTGGACCAATATGAATATTCAGAGTCAGTTGGGGAGGTCAGTAATTTGCGGGCTAAGCAAGCCATAGTATCCCAAAAGTGTGGTAATGGAGCGGACTGTCTGGATAGAAATAAGCGAGTAAATGAGGTCAAAGTGATCCGCATAATGTTTGTCTTGGGAAGTTCCTCATTTGTCATTGGTATTGCCGCATAACTTGATTGACTACCAATTGAGAGTCCAAAATAGTAAGAGATTGACATCCTAAGTGTACACCACTTGGAGACCCAAACAACGGGCCTCATATGCCACTTTATTATTAAGTGCAGGGAAATCGATCCGGAATGAAAGAGGCATAGCTCAGCGTCAAAGGAATGAGAAAACACAGCCCCTCTGGCCGCGCTGGCATGGGTCCATCTAAAAGAGGGTCATTAATAAAAAACAAAAACGACCTGTCCCTGATGAAAGGTGGCGACGAGTTCATGGGGAATTAAATGGTAATGTTCCCCCAGGTAAAGGGGCCTCCTCAAGTTTGGTCCCAATAGTTTGTCCTTTATTGGCGTTCTGTTGTACAAACTCAAGGTCGGGTCAGTGGGAGCATAAAGCCATCGGGCGATGCTTTGTTTCTATGTGGTTTGGCGTACGATATAATGAATGGGTCATGTTTGTAAGGCTTTTGTTTGTTGATTTCGGATGTACTTTTGAAGTTTGGTGGCTATGATATATGGGAGCTAAAGGCAATTTGTTCTACAATATGTATACCTAGTCTCGCAATCCACGAGAGTAAAACGACTTATATAATAATGGCTTGTTAAAATCCCGACGTGTTGAGTCCGATGTGTGAGCATGGATCCATAGGCATGGTCAGTGGCCCAAAGGTACGATAGAAAGGGTGATCATCCCTGAGGTGGGAATCAGCCAAACGGGTGGTTGCAAGAGATAGGCTGGAGAGCGTCAATGCTTGGTGACACTCTTCGCTCCATTGGAAGTCAATGTCCTTTTACGAAGGTTATGGAAAGTTGACCTCACTCTGAGAGTTGGCGATGAAATACCAGATGGATCTGAAGTTTACCCTGTACACTACGTAATTGTTTGAGTTTTGGGTGGGGGAATTCTATGATAGCTTTGAATTTAGATGGAATCGACCTCATATGCCATTAAAGAGAGACATAGAACAACAATTTTTCTCGAAATAGAACCAAGACACATCTTTGGTTTTGAAGCCAGACCAATATTGTAAATAAGGCGATCGAAAATAATGTTAAAACATAAGATTGTTCACACTGCGATGTTTAGATTGCAAGAGAGCATCGACAATAATCCTGAGTATAGTGTGCATAATGTCATGAAAAATGGTAAGTCATAGCCTGCTGATAGGCACACTACATTCTTAGTCCAAATGGCAGACACGATAACAGAGGTTCCCCAAGGAGAGTTATGAAGGCAGTGTTATGTTTGATCCGGCAGGGGCAACCAAAATTTGGTTGTAGTCCTGAAAAGAGAAGCCACCATGAGAGAGAGCATCTCATGGCCCGCAGTGAAGTCAACAATTTGATCACTACTCTTGGGAGGGGAAGTCATCCCTTGGGGCAAACATGTTAAGATCTTAGAATCCGTGTATATTCCTGAAGTCCCCCCGGCGCGTTAAGTGACATGTCCGATGTTGAAATCCATGAGGGATATCATAGGCAGGATGAAGGAAACAGAAAGGATTTCCGTTGAAGCGCTTCTTTGACCAAGAGGGCCAATTCTTGGATGCTTTTTTCTCATTTTCTATTTAATTGGCTTGGAATAGGTTCTCAGGGGAATGTTATGGACCAGTCAATGGCAGGATCAAGGGTCCTGGCATGTCATCGACTAGGACCAGCGAAAGCTTGGTTGGCGGGTAAGGAAGAAAGGTAGTAAAGGCAGCTTGTTATGAAGTGTTAAGGATTGGCGTCTTCACAACATGAGGATCCCTTCTCCATGGGATGTGGAGTGCTATATTGGACTCCATTCAACATGGTCTTGAGTTTTCAGATGGTAAGGTGCGTTGAATATACGAGTCATCTGCGCCAAGAGAAGTGAGGTGGATTTCATCATCCTAGCACTCAACAAATTATTGAAGGGGATCCTCGGCAAGCATGTCTGGATACAGAAGGGGCAGAAAGATGGGTCCTATTATAGTGTTGATAAGTGAGAGACCTAAGGAGATGAGCCATTTAATGAAAAAAAAATTGTTTTAGGAGGAGAGATTCACAGGTCTATCGCGCTGTGGGTGTATGGCAAAATGGGGATGATGTTTGGTAGGGGTGACGTCGTCATCTCCCAGGAGGAACTGACATGAGGGTTGCTCGGTTTAAGTTGTTTCAGGAAAACCGAGAACCACTAGATCATTGTGTTTGCGGTTAGTTCCGGGGGGGGAAAAAAAATAAGTGTAATGTCAACTTGTTCATAAAGACCAAAACCAGCCTTTCCAAGCGCAGCGGTCAAAAATGGTGAGGGAAAAACGTGATTTTCAAGTATTAAAATCAGATTATAAGGGAACCACAGCAAGAGGAGGTTCAGGGGTAACGGAGGATTTTCAACACCCCATAATGTTGAGGTTGGTGTGGCAATGGGGTTGTTAATTCAAGAGATTCCCTCCCCTGCGACTGTCCGTAGGTAGGCATGTGCATGTACTGTCTGTACCCTGTGGTATGGAAATATTAACTTTATATAGGTGGTACTCCCATAAGTAAAGGCATTGAAAAAAAATCTACTCAGGGGTCTAAGTTGGGAATGTTATCTGGCGGGAAAAGGAAAGTGTATTTGTGTGGCGGTTTTCATTGGTTTAAGGTGTAGTTGTAGTTGAAGTGATGGTTGGGTTGGATGAATGGGTGTCTTGACTGGTAACAGCACACATCTTAGGGTGATACAACAGATTACAGGTTTTGAAGGGGGAGGAATAAGAAGTTATGGGTGTAGGACTTCCCTCGTACTCAAATTTTATGCATCTATGTAAGAGACAAGAAAGCCAAGAATTTTTTCTCGAAATACACCAAAGACACATTTCTTGGTTTGAAGGCCAGACCAAATATTGTAATAATGTCGATGCTGAAAAATAAGGGTGAAAACATCAAGATGTCACTGCGATGTTTAGATTTGCCAAAAATCATCGGACATAACCTTTAAGGATAGTGGCATAATGTCATGAAAATGTAAGTCCCTAGCCTGCTGATAGGTCACACTAGCATTCTAAGTCCAATGGCATGACACGTACGAAGGTTCCCCAAGGGTTTAATGAAGGCAGTTTTATGTTGATCGGCCAGGGGCAAAACTCAAAATTTTGGTTGTTCCTGAAAAGCCCTCCATGAGAGAGAGCAGCTCATGGCCCGCATGAGATCACACTTTGATCAATACTGGGGAGGGGGAAGCTCCTGGGCAAACAAGGTTAAGATCTTTCGAAATCCGTGTATAAGCTATCTTAAAGGTCCCCCGTCGCTTTAGTGACAGGTACGATGTTAGAAATCCATTGATGATAGTCAATAGGCAGGATGAAGGAAACAGAAAGGGAGTCGTTGAAAGCTCTTCTTGACCAAAGGCAATGCGTGATCATTTTTCTCAATTTCTATTTATTGGCTTGGAATCAGGTTTCAGGGTATGTTATGGACAGCAATGGCAGGATCAAGTCCTGGCATGTCAGCGTAGACCAAGCGAAAGCTTGGTTGCATGGTACGAGACGGTAGTAAAGGCAAGCTGTTTCTGATGTGTTACGGGATGGTCTGATCTTCACAACATGAGGATCCTTCGCTATGTGATGTTTATTTCATAGTGAATCATTCAACATGGTTTGAGTTCAGATTGTAGGTGCCGTTAATATAAGAGTCATCTGCGGCCAAATAATGGAATGGATTCATGCATCCTAGCACGCAAACAAAAATTACTTGAAGTGAAATCCTCTTCAATCATGTCTGGATACAGAAGGGGAAGAAATAATTGGTCCTCATTATAGTGGTTGATAAGTGAGAAGGACCTAGGAGATATCAATTTATGAAAAAAAAATTGTTAGGAGGATAGAGGCAGGGTCTACGACTCTGTGGGTGATGATGGCAAATGGGTGATGATGGTTTGGTAGTGGTGACGTCGTCATCTTCAGGATAGAACTGATGAGGTTTCTCCGGTGTAAGTGTTTTCAGGAAAACCGGACCACTACGATCTTGTGGGTTTGGCGGTAGTCACTGGAATAGTGTAATGTCAACCTTGTTCATAAGACCCAAACCAAAGCCTTTCCAAGCGCAGCTCGAGCAAAAAGTGAGGGAAAAACGAAGTGAATTTGTCAAGTATGACAATCAGATAAAGAAGGAACACAGCATAGGAGGTTCAGGGGTAACGAGGGATGTTTCAACACCCCCATATGTTTAGTTGTGTTGCAATGGGGTGGTATTAAGATATTCCTCCCCATGCGACGGTCTTAGGTAGGATTGTGCATGTAACTGTCTGATACTCCGGTGGGGTGATGGAAAGAATAACGTTATATAGTGGTACTCCCTAAGTAAGGCATTGAAAAAAAATCTATAGGAGGTCTAAGGTTGGGATGTTATCGCGGGAAAGGAAAAGGAGTGGTATTTGCTGATGGCGGTTCATTGGTTGAAGGTTGTTGTAGGTTTGTAGTTGTAGTTGAAGTGGATGGTTGGGTTGGATATGAATGGGTGTCTTGGGACGGTGACAAAGCACATCATTAGGGTGATACAACATATTAACAGGGTTTTGAAGGGGGGAGGATAAAGATTTTATGGTGTAGGGACTTTCCCCTCGTACTCAAATTTTATGCATCTATAACGTGAAGGAACGCGTCCCAAAGGGGGCCCGGATCCATTGCGCCACTAACAAAATTATTGTATTGGAAAGTGCTCCTCAAGGACATGAAAGAGTTCAGGTAAAGTGCAGGGCCCTACGACGAATGTTAAGGACA
The DNA here is from genome assembly GCA_019776745.2 of Taxus chinensis. Taxonomy (NCBI): domain Eukaryota; kingdom Viridiplantae; phylum Streptophyta; class Pinopsida; order Cupressales; family Taxaceae; genus Taxus; species Taxus chinensis. Next base: position 29,510 of record JAHRHJ020000945.1, read on the forward strand.
CGGTGCCTAAGGTAGAAGTAATCGCATCTTGAATGCAGCAAAAAATGCTGGGGGGGGGTTGGGCACACATGCAACGAGAAGGGAATATTCATTTGTGAAGGCTGTGAAAGAGATGATGTTTAGGCTAAGCACCCCGTCAATCATAACACGAGTACCCGAATGATGGGACATAAGCTGAGATGAAAAAGAGTAGGTCAGGATCTTGCACAAAGTCGATAATTTGTCTTTTGAGAGAAATGACAGGCAGCGGCTGCGGACAGAGACAAGAAGGGTTGGGGAGATAGATTGTTTGGTGAGTGAAGCAAAGTGATTGGTGTTAGAAAGAGGGTAAAGGAAAGTGTTTCATTAGGTAAGACCTCTCTCCCTGCGGATTTCAACGAGAGCTTGTCAATGAGATTCAAAAGTTTAAAAGGAGAGCATTATGTGTCATTTTTTACAAGGCGCTTGGTGAAGCTTGTTTGATATGGTTCGGTGGGTAATCCATTTAGTAGAGACATTGGATAGGCGGGTCAACAATAACTCTTAGGTGGTGGTGCCATCGGGATGGGGGACAGAAGAAAAAGAAGAAAGAAGAGATGCCTGTGAGGTGTTTTTTCTTTCACTTCCCATTGTTTTTCTGGTCCTCGAGGAGCAAAACCAATAATCCATATGCTCGCGTGAATACGAGAGGAGGAAGACGGAGGGATAGGTCATGGTCTTCGAAGAGGTTGGGCTTATAAAATGATAGATTCTGGTGAGGCGGGGGGACAGGTTGGATAGGAGAGGGAATTGAAGAGAAAGGTCTCTCTCTTCATAAGTTTATCTTTCTACCTTTTATATCTGAGAGAGGTGATGACGAAGTTAGCTTTCAACACTTGCATCCCTCTAGTCATGTCCTGGGGTGCGGGTGGTAAGCACAGATTTTTAGACTCATCGTAACATATAGTCGAGGGTTTAGATGGATCATAAGGTCTAAGTTAGGGTAGGGAAAATGCGCGCATTTCTACCAACATCGCCAGGATTTGGCGTAAGACCTTGAGGGGTCAAGCAGAGGAAAGAGGAGGCTATGGACTGGGTCGATTTGGTGATGACGTGGTATGGTGGTTGTATGGGTGGTGTGTTTACCACGGATTTTTAATAATGGGTTTTAATAATTATGGCTTCTTGCCGCAACGCTATGTTTAGCCGGTGGATTGTGGTATTAAAAACAACCACGAGACTAGATGACGAAACAAATCTTTTGATGATGGAATTTGTTTAAGGGTGATTAGGTGCGTGGACAGGCTACACAGGGTGATGGTTGTTGCCTATACCCTTGGATTTCTATATGGGTGCAGAAGTTGAGTTCACTCTAAAGAAAAAGCTGGAGGTATGATTATATTGAGCAGGGTATTAGAAGGATGGGGTCCCAATATTGAAGGTTAGGTGTGACGACGAGGGGTTTTAGTTGTGATAGGTGGCATAGATGAGGAGATTGAGTCTGTTCCTAATGGATGGATGGATTATTTTTAGTAAATCAAGCAACTTAGGGGGGTGTGTAGACTGGGGATTGGTGGGGTATGGGTGGTCCCAAAGTGTAGGGGGAATATTTGGTTAGGTTAATAGAAGTGGATGAGGTATTTGGTAGAGATGAGGAGGTAGTGAAGATGAGACATAGGAATTTTAAGCTCGGTAAACACTTCGGGTATATGGTAGAGCATCGGATCGGTAATCTGCATTTGAGTAGAATATGCCGTACTCAAACATTCCCATATAGGACCTACTATCTTCTGGGGGAATGATAGTCCTACATGTGAATAGGAAACTATGTATGGAAGAGGGGGTTGTGATTCTGGTCCACTGTGGGTGTGATATAGGGGGTATAGATGATGGCACTGTATCAATGGCGGTTTAAGAGGTAACGGCTCGTGAAAGATTTAGGCGATGAAGAACTAATAGGTAGGAGGGCGGGTTGAGAGGATCATCAGGTTAAAGAAATAAAGAATGTGGTGTGATGTCGGTTTTCAAGATTTTTCGTCTAAGGATGATAAAAGATTAGTGGCAAGCATTCTTCTTTGTACAACAAGAATGCGTAGAAAGAGACGTTTGGAAATCGATAAGTTGGATAACATCGCTCACAGTCTTGTAGGGATGTGGTTGGAAGAAAGACTCATCTAGAGAAGAGGACTTGGGTGGTTAATTCCGTTAAAGATAAAGGAATGATTTCGGGGGGGCCCCTTGTCTTGATTGGTGGTGAAGGAGGTTCGGTGCCCCTGCGTCAGTGAAGAGGCCGTGAGTTCAAAATTTTCTCGATAGAGGTTTGGCTGGGCGTTGAGACTGCAGTGGATATCATGAACACTCTCATCAGTAAGATCATCTTGATTATTGTTACTGTTAGAGAGTGATTCGTGAATGTGTTGTTGAAGATTTGAAATTTCGTTAGCGGGGCATGGGGCATAGGATTATCGAGGGTTATATCCCTACATCAACCATTCGTGCACTATGTTTTTAAAACATCTTGCAGTTTCATTGACTATGTCCCGTTATGTGGTGAAAGTTACAAAAGTCATTTGCTTTGTACCAGGGAAGGTTATAGCACGGGGTGGTTGGAGTAAAACCCGGAGTGGAAGGAGGTAAAGAGGGCAAGGTATAGCTCAGCTTTTGAGCCAATTTTTCCAAATCACACCATATGTTTATCCCAAGGAGTGTAGTTGATGGGCTAAGCTTTATATTGATAGGTGGTTTTGTAGGGTATTAGACGGTGTTTGAGATTTGACCATCACCGCTCGTGGACAGCCCTTTTTTATTTTGAAGAAGTAGATGTGTGAGGAAGTGGTGGGTTTGGTTATGGGTGGAAAGCTAGAGAGAGTAAGAAATGAGGGTTTTTGTTGCCGCAAACCGCAATTTCTCTTCTTCTAAGGCTGAATTCTAGTTGCCCGCGCCATAGTAAAGGTCCTTGTCAAATGTGCAGAAGGTTTGAATTGAAGGGTAGGAGCGATGTGCTTAGCGCTATGTCCCACGTGTTGTAAATTTTGATTAATTTAGCCTGAGGCAGGCAATATCATATGTAAGTGGTTGAGAAGGCCCCGAATGCCGTCCACAACATTTTTGTGATAGATTCATCTTCAAATTTTCGAGATGGAATAGAGGTCGGTGATTGAGGTGTGGGTGATAGATACTTTATGGCCAATGTTAATGCAGAAATGATCCACGAACGGATGGGCTAGTTGGTTAAAGAGAAGGATTGATGTGCTGGGTTAAAGCCTGTACCACTCCACGGCGGGGTCCTGATAAGGACATGGAAAGTGCCGAAGTCCCAAGGCATCATCATGGGAAATCAGATAACCGCATGTCTAAATCTAAATGATCGCAAGTGTTGGTTGAGGATTATCTTTACTATTTTAAAACGAGGAAATTTGGAAATTCCCATTGAGCGAGGATAGGAATGAAGGGGGACACAGGAAGTGTGAACAAGCTCCGAAAAAATGCTCATATGTCAAGGCACTACGACTACTGAAACAGAAGCCTCCAGATTTTGGCATTTGTCCATCATTGTGTGAGAAATACGTGGTTGGATGGGAGATGATGGTGCGGTTGTGGTAAATGGAGGAAAAATTAGGCCAAGCACATACGATAGACAATGGTGGGGTAAGTGTTGATAACGTATGGGGGATGAAATATGTGAAGTGACCGAATAGGGAGTCCTATATAAGATGTTGAGGTCTGGATACGTGTGTGGGAATGAAAGTAGGCGGAGCTTGAGAAGGAAGCTCATGTGGACAGGGGCAGAGAGCAAGTCAAGAAAAGGAGAGTAAGTTGCAGAGAGACGAGATAGGAGCAGTCGGTCGCGTATGACATGTGGGGCCCAAATTAACCAAAGGAAAGTAATCTATGTCGTATGAACCTCGACAGCTCAGATTGGTAGACGGGCAAGTTTTAGAAGGCAAGATGGTGTTATCAGGTGGAGTGGGAGCTAAATGAAGCGCTGATACTAATAGGCATTGCCAACAGGAGTTGACAATCGGGCGTAAGGTCAAGGCATGAGACAAATAGTATTGTACAGCACTAGGAGTAGCATCAAAAATTTGGCAAATTCCTGTCTTCCTACAGGAATTTTTGGATCCACTGGTGTCCGTAGGGTAGGGTTCCCTATAGAATGTGAAGGGGTGGTTGATTCAGGAAAAAGGTAGAGAGCAGGCAGCTGTGAAAAAATGGCGGCTGGGTTGCTCGAGTGTGATAACAACCATGGAGAAGAGTACATAGTAGGGCTTCGAATCTATCAGGAACAAAATCGTCTCAGAATGTGAAATTGGTAGGTTTCTGGTTTGTCAAAGAAATGTAAAAGACAGGAAACCGATATCGGTTCTAATAACCGATGCGGTTTAGAAATAGCGAACGTCAGTCAGTTAACTGATGTTGGTGTAATAAACTAGTAAAGAAAATTAGAAGCTTTGAGTGATTTTTAACAATGCTGTACATTTAATCAAAGTGTTCTAAGGTGATCACAGAAGACAGTTGAACCAGAGAAAAACAGAACGAAAACAAGCAAGCTGCACCACAACATCAGAGACTAAACCCTAGGGTTAATTTTAATTATTGTGGGCCTTAGGCCTTTAGACATAGAATGATGTCAGCATCCTAAACAACGACTTGGGGAAATGTCAAGTTTGGTTTGGCTCATAAGGTACCTCAATCGGGTAGAGGAATACCGCGGAAAAAAGGGGTGATTGTTTGCGCTGTGGTGTTAATTGTGAAGTGATTTGTATGTGTTGTATCAGTGAAAGTAAGATTAATTTCTTGTCAATACCCTGGAATAACCCCCCACATGTACGACCTGTTACTATCTATGTCACTAGAATTGATAAACAGAAGCAAGAATGTGATGACATGTTTTAAACACAATCAAAAAATGAGATTGATAAGCAAAAGAGATGACTTTCACTAATGCAAAGATGGTAAAACAAGGCTAGTCTTTTACCAAAATAACAAAATACCTGGTGAATATCTTTAGACGAAGACAACAGAAGGTATGCTCCACTAATGAAAACCACAGAGCAAGAATTAAAGAAATCCGAAAGGGTCCCACCGAGCATGCCAAATGTTCGCCTGGAAGTTTCAGCTTTTGGGAAAGAGTTGCTTCTATCCTTTCATTCCTTTAGAACAGATAAGGTTAGGGCAGGAGGAATACTTGTTGAATGTTGAGCGGGTGAGGCTTTATGAGTACCGTAGAGAGGATCAGGTTGATTGCGAAGAGAACTCCTTTTTGTCTTGGAAGGACTACCGCCCAAATAAGAATCAAGACCACCCAATTTTGATAGACAATAAATGAGGGAACTGACCTTTGGGCCCAGGAAGGAAAGGAAATATAAAACTTCCTTTTAACGGTGCTTCAGTTCCCCTTTATACGAAATATAACACCAAAATGATAACAAAGGAAGCTATTGCAAATCATGATTTAGTACCTCGTTACAAGCAATAGAGGCTAAACTATCCATAAATAAAGAGTCACGTTGTTTTGGTCGTTTACTAGTCGTTGATACATTCAAGTTGAGTACAGGGATAACCCAGACTGGACATGAGCTTGGTAGGTGGACAACTAGGTGAGAGGGTGATGAGAGGAAGGTTTGGGGGATAAGTTATAGTGAACGAGCCAACATGGATAAACCGACATCGGTTAGAGAACCGCTGCCGGTAGCGGGATAAATTGACACCGGTAGGAGTCAGTAATCTAGGTGTTCTGGATAGAGGTGGTTGCAGGGTGGGACGTTGTGGGTATTAAGACTATCGGATGCTGAGGGGAATAGTGAGGGAGGACAGGAAGTTCAGAGTGTGATACAATGGGTCTTCTGGGAAAATAAGATGTATGGAGAAGGTAAGTGCAGGTGCTGGTAGGTGGAGATTATAGGAATGAGTTATAATACTAGCAATCCAAAGGCTCAAGAAATGTGCTTAGAAAACATTTATAAGACACGTTAAGGTTCCGATGACGATGCAGGTTCCACGACTGTGAGGACAAAGACAGGGCTCAAGTAGGAATGATCTGAAATCCAAGTGTGCTATCTCCTTTCTGATGCTGGATGAGTGTCTCTGGGCTCTGGTTATTCAGTTACAATTTGGGCTTGATGTCCTTCTTCTGAAACTCTTCTTTGTTCTTCACTGGTCTCTGGGCGGCCAAGCAAATCCGGATCCTTCAATGAGTTCTCCTCCTCCCGATCAAATGAAAATCGGTTCATTTGTTTTGGTGGAGGTGGCATGTCAGGTAACGACCGGCAGCACGCAACTGACGGCCGTCGAGTAGGAACCGATGTCGGCTCAGGTCAAAGCGGGCATTTTTGGTAAAAATAGCCAGCTTTTCATCCTTGTTCTCCCGAGGGATATAGTGGGGGGCTTGGTCAAGTCATTATGAGGTTGGTTTTAGGTTGGGGTGAGGAGTAATTAGTTATGGGTGTGGATGAGACAAGTTATAGTTCGTATAGGTTAGTGTAGGGTTAATAAGACTAGGTATGAGGAGTGGTGAAATGAGGTGGCCGGTATGGCATGTGGATTTATTAATTATAAGGTAATAATAAATATTAATTGTGTAAGGGTTAGGTGATGGTTCGGTGCGGAATGAGAATGCGGGGCACAGGTGTCGTTAAGACACAAATTTGGTGTCTACATTACCTATTCAAAATATCTAGTAAAGGACTACGAATGGTGTTATCCTTTGCTATAACCTCACAATCAAAATCAGTTGCATCTGGGGTTCTTAGCTAGGACCTTATTGTTAAGTGAATCTACCCCTTTAGAGAGTTAACACACAATTCATATATGCAAGAAGTAGTGGATCAACCACAAGCACCTGAAGCATTTGCTTGCTTAAACTGACAAGCAAAAGATTTTTGTGGATGAATACAGATTGTTCATCAGTGGCAGCAAAACACTCCTTCCAAAAAGAGGAAGACAATGGAAGGCCCTCAACCTCTCAAAGCTGATCTAGTGGTCCCCTTCTCAACCGGGGGGTTACAAATGGCAATGGATAAAATGTGAGAAGGAAATCACAAGAAAATACTGGCTACCATGCCGCAGGGAAAGATGGTCTCGAGGACATCATGGTACCCAAATTTTTTTTCCAAAGTAGGACCCCAATGCCCAAAAAAGTGTCATCAAAAAGGTGGAGTGATTCCATTCGCATAGCAGAACAATGAGAAAAGCAATCTGAGCATTACCATGTGGGATTACCATCGACCCTTCTAAAAGAAACATGCTGTTGCAAGAAGCGCTGAACAATTTTTCTACGACCCGCGGATCACCAAGCCATGGAGTGAAAACTGCTATAATTGTGTAACCGGACGGGAAAATCATTCCTACAACAAAATCAAACCACATCATTCTACATGTCCCGAGCGTGTGGCGACCATCTAGTCATAATGGCAGATCATTATGGTGCCATTAGCTCTGCAAGCATTAAACAAATAAAGATGAAAATAGGTTACAATATTTTGCCAGTTGCAAGAGGGGTGGGGTGGTTGCAGCTAGATGGCAAAATGTTAAGACTTGGGGTTTATCAAAGGACTTCAACTTACCATCCACGCATGCCCCAAATTTTATCACCCAGATTATCAGAAATTGATCCTCTATACCCCTCTTGCCACTGCCGATAGGGGATTTCACTACCAAAGATGGGTGGTACCTATCAAACCGATTGGCGTATATGGTGTCTTAGCGCCTCGATAGGAACCAAAGTAATAAACTATAAGAATAAGGACAGAACCAATTTCCATAATCTGTAGACCCTACACTAGTCCCATAAATGGACCTTACACTCAGTGATATAGAAGAGAACGATGTCGATCATGGAACTAAACACCATCCCCTGTTGTAAGATGTCTCTGATTACTTTGTTGGAGGAAGTAAGTAGAGATTCATCAGTACGATTCCCTACACTGATGATTAGCAGAAGAAGAAAGCTGTGGTTTGCTATAGTCTTGAGAAATAGGATTAGGTACTAACTGTATCCATGAAGAAGGATAAGATCATACCACAACTTGTCAAAACACCAAGTGATTCTAAAGGATGTTGGCAATTGTTCTTCGGATGGTCCAGAAGTAAGAATGGATCTGGTGCTGGTGTTATGTTAATTTTCTCCAGAGGGGAGATAAGTACCTTCTATCTTTTCGGTTGAACTTCAGTTGCCCTAACAGGTTGCTGAATAAAAGGCTCTTGTGCAAGGAATTCAGCTAGCCCCAAAGGAAGGGAGAAGGGCATCAAGGGCCCCGGAATAATTTTTGGGGATAGTGAGTAGTGTTCACAAAGTTTGGCATGTAGTGCATCCAAAAATGACTTGTAAGATCCATACAAGAACGATTTAGGACCTGATTGAAGATTCGAAGCTTTGGAATCCAGGTAATCCCTAGGATAAAATCAAGATTGCAGATAGGCTTGCGACAATTGGTTCACCAATAACAAACTACCAGTCATATCATGAAATAAGTGTAGAAATGTTAAAATGGTGGTTCGACAAGACGTCCCCTGATAAGTGAGTAGTGGCAAGTGTTAATAGTGACAAAAAAATTGTCTCTTCCTACAAGAAGAGGCGGAGTTTGTACAAAGATCAAAGAAAGATAAGTGTGCAGGGAAAGGAGTCATTATGGTGAGAAAATTTCCTAATTGACAACAAACAAGTTACTAAAAGGTTTAGTCACTTGCGAAGTCCATTTCAATCAGTGACCAAGCCAAAAACAAAAGCCCTAACCTGGTGGTCAAAGAAGATATTTGCGGAAGTCGAAGTATCAAACTGAAAAATTTTAGTAATTAAGATCAGAAAGAGTTGTACTTCTGAAGAGAAAGAAGCTTTCATCAAAAATTTCAAGAGTATTCATTGACAGCTTTGCATGGAGCTATTAAAAGATCTGCAATGGTTTTGATCCAGTTCTAGCACAACATACCATCAAAATTGGATCCTAATGCTAAGGACAGTTCGTCAGACAACAGGGGAGACCAATTAATCCAAATGCGCAACTAATGAGAAAGGAGCTAACCAAGCTAATTGAGGCAGATATAATTTTTCCCATCAAGCAGTCCTCATGGGTAGCCAATTGGGCACGTGAGGAAGAAGAACAGAGAGATCCAGTTATGCCTAGATTTCAGGGATTTGAATTGTGCGTCATAAAAGACCATTATCCTCTCCATCGATGGCGCAGATCTTCAAACGGTGGCTGGAAACCCAAATCTTTTCTTTATCGATGCTTATTCAGGTTACAAATCAAATCCTAGTCCAAGAATTGACCAATTAAAAATGTCTTTCACTACCAAGTGGGGGCATGTAGCATACAATAAAATGCATTCAGATTTCCAATGCCAGGGCTACTTTCCAAAGAGCCATGGACATGGTATTAGGGACAAATCAATTGATATTATTCTAGTTTACTTGATGATATAACTGATACTCTAAGATGCAGAAGATCAACATCACGCATCTAAGGGAAAAGTTTCTGAAGGTGTAGGGAATTTGGGGTTTCATTAACCCCAAAGGAACTGTCTTTCACAATGCCACAAGGGAAAAAATATTAGGGATGTTTTTTTCCGGAGGAGGGGAAGGATTATCAATCAACCAGCCAGGATTCATTTGAGTAATCCTTATCTCTCCCAAAGTCACAGGAAGGGCCCTCCAGAGTTTTTGGAACCATAAATTTTGGCGGAGAATTAATTCCTCCATTCGGAACATGGCTTAAACCACTGACAGCCATGCTAAAGAAAAAAAAATGCCATTCTCATGGACAAAGGAAGAATGAGAAAGTTGTAAGCCATCAAACAGCCATTTCTCAAGCTCCATGCTGGTAAACCCCAGGTTTGACAAATATTTTATCCTTTATGCTTTAAAGTCAGAGGGGGAGAGGCATTTCAGGATCCCACCCAAGAAAACAACAACATGATGCGAGAACCAATTTCGTCTTCAGTCAAGCGCTCAACACTACGAGTCAAAGACTTCATTCATTGAAAGAAAGTCTTTTGGTTATTCGAGCTTCAAAATTAAATTCAACGCATGTGTCCAAGAATAAAGATTCATCTAATGGTTGTATATCCAAGGGCCTAAGGAGTGTTTGCCTAAACAAGAAATGAACGAAAAGTGTGATGGATGGATCACAAAGGTAATGGAGTATGACATGCACATCCAAGTCACTAAACTGTAGAGGTAGCATTTTATTCAGCAACTTGCTTGCCAAACATGGAATCAAAAGGTTATGAGGATGTGTGATGAAACTCCTAAATAGCTGATGGAAGGTGATCAAGCTGACTGGTTATCCAAAATGAAGAGTTTCCTCTTCTCGGGAGCATAGCGAGTTAGACATGGATAAAACCAAAGATGAATTTCTTATCTTAAATCTATCCCAGATGTTTTGGTATAGATAGCTTCTCTTCGCAAAGATTTGAACGGCCGGCATCCTCCTTCGTGCATAGGGACTCAGAACAGTCAGTAGATACTAGAAGAGTTTCATAAGGGCCTATTGGAGGCCATATTCCGCAACGAAGAACAGCTACCAGATCAGCGAGATGGATACTATTGGCAGATTTATTTAAGGATGGCCATCTCGGGGCGGTAAGTAAATGTAAGGAATGTCCTTTCAGAGGTAAGAAGAAACGAAGCTAGCAGCTCTTCCACTTGCATCTAGTTCAAGTGGGATCACC
>JAHRHJ020000946.1:35000-40117 GCA_019776745.2 Taxus chinensis
TGTGTGTGGGTGTGCACATGCATGTGCATCTGCGTGTGCGTGTGCGTGTTCGTCTGGGTGTGCACGCATGTGCTTGTGTGCGTGTTCGTGTACGTGTGCGTTTGCCTGTCCGTGTGCGTGTGTTTGTGCGTGTGCGTGTGCGTTTGCGTGTGCATGTGCCTGTCCGTGTGTGTATCTGTGTGCGTTTTCCTATTCATGTGCGTGTGCGTGTGCGTGTGCGTGTGGGTGTGCGTTTGCATGTGCATGTGTGTGTGCGTGTGTGTGTGTGTGAGTGTGCGTGTGCGTGTGTGTGTGTGCGTGTTCATGTGCGTGTGTGTGTGCACGTGTGCGTGTCCGTGTGTGTTTGTCTGTGCATGTGCGTGTGGCTGTGCGTGTGCATGTGCATGTGCGTGTGCGTGTGCATGTTAGTTTATGTGTGCGTGTGCTTGTGCTTGTGTTTTTGCGTGTGCGTGTGCTTGTGTTTGTGCATGTGCGTGTGCATGTGCGCATGTGCATGTGCGAGTGCATGTGCATGTGTGTGTGGGTGTGCAGGAGCATGTGAATCTGGGTGTGCGTGCGTGTGTTCGTCTAGGTGTGCACGCATGTGCTTGTGTGCGTGTTCATGTACGTGTGCATTTGGGTGTCCATGTGCATGTGTGTGTGCTTTGCGTGTATGTGTGCATGTTCTATGCATGTGTTTGTGCATGTGTGTGTGCGTGTGCCTGTGCGTGTCCGTGTGCTATATGTGTGTGTGTGCATGTGCATGTGAGTGTGTGTTTGCGTGTGCTTGTACTATATGTGTGCGTGTGCCTGTGTATGTGAGTGTGCGTGTGTGTGTGCGTGTGCGTGTGCTTGTGCATGTGCCTGTGTGTTTGGATGTGAGTGTGCATATGCATGTGCCAATGGCTGTCCGTGTGCGTGTGAGTGTGGGTTTGCATGTGCGTGTGCAATTACGTGTGTGTGTGCATCTGCGTCTCGTGTTTGCCCTATTTCGGTGCGTTGTGCGTGGTGTTTGCCTATTCTTGTGTGTTGCGTGTGTGTCTACATGTGCATGTGCCATCTGCTTGGTGCGTGTGCATGTTCGTGTGGCGTTTGCGTGTGCTGTACGTGTTTCGTAGTGTGTGCATGTGTTTGATGCGTGTGCGTGTGTGTGTGCTGTGCGTGTGCATGTTTCTTTTTGCGTGTGGTGTGTGCGTGTGCTGTGCATGTTTGTTGGCGTGTGCGTGTGCATGTTGCTGCTGCGTGTGCATGTGGATTTGTTGTATGTGTGTGCATGTGCCGTGTTGCGTTTCCGTGTGCGTGTGCGTTGCCCTGTGCGTGTGGTTGCTGTGCGTGTGCATGTGCTGTTGCGTTGCGTGTGCATGTGCGTGTGCCGTGTGTGGTGTGCGTGTGCGGGTTAGTGGGCGGTGCTTTTGGGCTCTATATTTTGCGTTGCCATGTGGCATGGGAGTGTGTATAATGTGTGCGTGTCTTGTGCCAACTTTGTGCTTGTGCTGTCATTGCGTTTTGCATGTGCGTGTGCATTTATGTGTGCGTGTGCGTGTGCGTCTGCATGTCGGTTTGTGTGTGCGTGTGGGTGTGTGTTTTCCTATTCGTGTGCGTGTTGCATAGTTTGTGTGCTTTGTGCTTTGGTTTGTTGTGTGTGTTTGGTGTGTGGTGTGGTGTGTGGTGTTGTGGCCGTCGTGTTGCATGTGCCATTGTGCGTGTGCGTGTTCCTTTGCGGGTGCTTGTGCGTGTACGTAGCGTGTGCGTATGTGTTGTGCGTGTGCATGTGTGTGTTTGTGTGTTCGTGGTTCATGTGCGTGTGCTGTGCGTGTGCGGTTGCAGTGCGTGGGTTGTGTGTGTGGGGGCGTGTGCGTGTGCGTGTTCGTGTGCTTGTGCTATAGTTTGTGTTGTGCATCTCATGTGAGTTTTTTTTTTTGGCGTATGCGTGTACTATTGTGTGCGTGTGCCTGTGCATGTGAGTGGGGCGTGTGCGTATGCTTTGTGCCATTTGCCTATTTGTTTTGCATGTGATGTGCAATGTTCATGCTTGTTGCGTGTGCGTTGCGTGTGTAGTGCTGTGTGCCATTGCGTGTGCTGTGGTGTGTGCCTGTGCCCGTTGCGTGTTCAATGTGGGTTGCGTTATGCATGTGCGTTTTGGGTTGTGCGTGTGCACTTGCGTGTTCTTGTTCCTGTGGCTGGTGTGTGTGGCACGTGTGCGGCGTGTATGTGTGTGTGTCTATCTGGTGTGCGTGTGGCTGTGCATGCGCGTGTGCATGGCGGTGCTTTCGTGTGCTGTGTGTGTGCGTGTCGGTGCATGAGCACAGTGTGTGTGTGTGTGTGCATGTGTGCGTGTGGGTAGCACGCGCGGCCGTGTGTGAGTTGGTGCGTGTGTTATTGTGCCTATGTTGTGCGTGTCTTGGCATGGGAGTTTTGTGTTTTGCGTGTCGTGTGCATGTGCAGGTGAAGTGCGTGTGCATGTGCCTATTTGTGTTGGCTGTGAGTGTGTGTTTTGCGTGTCATTACTATATGTGTGCGTTTTCCTGTGCAATGTGAGTGTGCGTGTGCATGTGCCTTTTGTGTTTGCATTGTGAGTGTCATGTCTCCGCGTGTGCCAATGGCTTTAACATGTTGGTGTGATTGTGGGTTTGTATGTGCGTGCGTGTTTGCGTGTGCGTCTGCGTGTGTGAGTGCTTGTGCATTTGCGTGTGCGTGTGCATGTGTGTGTGCGTGTGCGTGAGTTTGTTGCGTTGCCCATCTTCATGTGCCTGGTCATGTGTGTGTTGCCTATGCCCTTGCGTGTGCGTGTGGGTGTGCCTGTGCATGTGCATGTGTGTGTGCATGTCACTTTTTTGTGGGTGTGCAGTTCAGTGCATTTGTGTTGCGTGTTTTGTGCTTGTGCGTGTGCTATGTTGTGTGCATTGTTCATGTGTTGTTCATGTTTGAGTGCAAGTGGCAATGGTCAGTGTGGCATGTGTGTGGCTTGTGCATAGTGCGATGCGTTTCCATGAGCACGTGTGGTGTGTGTGCCTTGTGTGCGGTGGTGTGTGTGGGTGTTTGCGTGTGAGTGTGCGTGTGTGTTGTTTCTTATGTGTGTGTGTGCGTGTGCATGGTATTGTTGTTTTGCTTTGCGTGGTACTATATTTGCATTTGTCTGTGCATGTGCGTGTGCTGTGCGTGTGCTTGTGCATGTGCGCTATTGTTTGCATGTTATGTGCAAGTGTTTCTTTTTTCTTTCTGCACTGCGTGTGCCAATTGGTGTACGTGTGCGTGTTGATCTGTGTTTGCATGGTGCGTGCGTTTTTTGCGTCTTGTTTGCATGGTGGAGTTGCGTGTGCATGTGCATGTGATTGTGCGTGTGCATGTGGGTGGCTGCGTGATGTGTGGCATGTGTCCTATTCATGTGCTTTGCATGCGTGGTGTGGCCTCTGCTCTTCGCTTTCCGTGTGCGTGGGGTGTGCGTGTGGCAGTGTGGCAAGGTTGTGTGTGGTGTACGTGTGGGGGTGCATGTCCTTTCATGTTTGTGGAATTGTGCGTGTGCGTGTGGCGTATGCATTTGCGAATGTGGTGTGCATGGTGCATTGCGTGTTCGTGTTCGTGTGTTTGTACGTGTGCCGCTTGCGCAGCGTGTTGTGTTCGGGGTGGTTGTGTGAATGGCGTGTGCGTGTGCATGTGTTTGTCCGGTCATTGCGTGTGCGTGTGCATGGCGTGTGCATGAAGCGCGTTTTGTTTTTGTGCGCGTGTGCGTGTGGGTGTGCGTGCGCGTGTGCATGTGATTGTGCGTGTGTGTATATGTGCGTATGTGTGCATGCGTGGGATTTGTGTGTGCACGCAAGTGCTTGTGTGCGTGTGTGTGTGCGTGTGAGTGTCCGTGTGCATTTGCTTGGCGTGTCGTGTGGTATTCCTATGTGATGCGTGGTTCATTGTGGGTTTAGGGTGTACGTGTGCTGTGTAGGTGCATGTGCGTGTGTGTGTTCGTGTGATGTGCATGTGAATGTGCATGTGATGTGCGGGGTGATGTTGCTCGTGCTTTTGCTTGTGCATGTTCATGCGTGTGCGTGTGAGTGTGCATGTGTTGTAGTGTGCATTTGCTTGTGCATGTTCATGCGTGTGCTTGTGAGGTGTGACAGTGGTTGGGTTGCGTAGTGTGTATGCATATGCTTGTGTGCTTGTGCGTGTGTGTGTGCGTGTGAGTGTGTGTGAGCGTGTGCGTGTCCGTGCGTGTGCGTGTACATGTCATGTGTGTGTCTGTGTGCGTGTGCAGGTGTGTGTGGGTGTGCAGGTGCATGTGCATCTGGGTGTACGTGTGCGTGTTCGTCTTGGTGTGCACGCATGTGCTTGTGTGCATGATCGTGTACGTGTTCATTTGAGTGTACGTGTGTGTGTGTTTGTGTGTGTGCGTGTGCGTGTTCGTGTGCTTGTGCATGTGAGTGTGCGTTTTCCTATAAATGTGCGTGTGTGTGTGCCTGTGCGTGTGGGTGTTTGTGAGCATGTTGGCGTGTGCGGTGGCCTGTCATGTTAGTTTGGGTGGTCTAAGTCTACGTGTGTGTGTTGAGTTTGCCTATTTGTGGCGAGTGAATGTAGTACGTGTCCGTGTGTTTGTTTGTCTGGAGGGGCATGGGGATGTTGCGTGTGCATGTGCATGTGCGTCTGCATGTGCATGTGTGTCTGCATGTGCATGTGCTTGTGCTTGTGCTTGTGTTTTTGCGTGTTCGTGTGCGTGTGCGTGTTGTGTGCGTGTGCATGTGCGAGTGCGTGTGCTTGTGCATGTGCCGGTGTGTGTTGGTGTGCAGGTATTGCATGTGGGATACATGGTGTGCGTGTGCGTGTGCATCTTCTATGCATGTGTTTGTGCAATCGTGCGGGTCCGTGTGTTATATGTGATGGGTTGCAGGCATGTGAGTGTGTGTTTGCGTGTGCTGTTACTATAGGTTGCGTGTGCTGTGTATGGAGTGTGCGGTTGGCGTGTGTGTGGTTGTGCAGGGGCCTGTGCATTTGGATGTGATAATGTGAATATGGAGTGGCAAGGGCTGTCCGTGTGCGTGTGGAGTGGGGGTGTGCATGGTGTGGGCACTTACATGGGTGTGTGCGTTTGCATATGCGTGTCGGTTTTCGTGTGAGTGTGAGTGGTGTTTGCATATTCGTGTGCGTGTGAG